>CAWUFW010019449.1:0-186218 GCA_963921515.1 Calotriton arnoldi
ATAACTAATTTTAAAACACTCCCCAACCTTCTCCCCTAATAACACAATATCCCACTCTAAAAACAAAAAATTATTTTCGAATTTGAAATTTAAATTTCATATTTTAAATTATTTCCAAAATTTGAAATTTTTATTTAATATATAAATTTTATACTAATATTTTAAAAACACTACCCACCCTTATCCCCTATTAACCCAACATCCCACTCCTAAAAGAAAACATATTTTTTATATTTTTTTCTGAATTTCATTTTTGTAAATAATTTCTAATTTTAAATAAATTTTATTAATATGTACATTTTTGCTAGTATTTTTAAAACACTACCCACCCTTATCCCCTAATAACCCAACATCCCGCTCCTAAAACAAAACATATATTTTATATTTTTAATATAAATTTCGTTCTTGAAATTAATTTCTAATTTAATTTTTTTTAATTAATATCTAAATTTAAACTAATATTTTTAAAATGCTCCCCACCCTTATCCCCTAATAACCCAACATCCCGCTCCTAAAAAAAAACATATATTTTATATTTTTAATATAAATTTCGTTTTTGAAATTAATTTCTAATTTAAAAAAATTAAGGGGCCCATTACGATACCCGGCGTAAATAAATCCGCCAGGCATGGAAGCGGCAAAATTCCGCCCGCATACACCGTCTGAACACCGACCACGCCATTACGATAACACAAACCGAAAACCGCCATCGGCGGAAAAATCACACCAAAATACCGCCCGCCATCGTCCGAGTCGGAGTCAAACCGCCCGCCACGGACGGAAACACGCACGACAACACAAAACCGCCCGCCCTCACGGCCGACACACCGCACGTGAAATTACGATTGCACCGCCATGAGCGCGGGAAAACCACAAATATACCGCCCGCCAGCGCAAACAACGCCGATGCCAATCGACACGGCAGAAACCATGGCGCCCACGTCCCTGCACAGAAACCATCCGCTCACAAAACCAATAGCACACAACATGGCCAATAAGTCCACACAGCAAGGCACGCACAAATACACAAGCACAGTACACATCCCGAAAACACCCCCTGGACAAACAAAAACTACAAAGGCCAGAACACCAGACACAACACACCTGAAAACAACAGACCATGAGGACACACCCACATAGGTAAGTACAAAAGCAGAACTCCCACAGACCACAACCCCTTGCAACATCGCAAACCAGAGAGGAGAGGAGAGGACACAGTGACACAGCAAGGATAGCAGCACACCACAGAAACGCACACATCACAACCACCACCACCACCACCACCAAACACCGGCACCACAAACCCCCTGCACATTACACAACACACACCGCACCAGCACCACAAACACCATGGCACCACAAAGAATGCCCAAGTTCACGCCCATTGAGTTGACGGTCATGGTCGACGAGATCATCAAGGTGCACCCACAAATCTATGGGAACATGGTCCAACACACACCACTAGCCACCAGAAACAGAATGTGGAACCGGATCGTAGACCAGGTCAATGCAGTCGGGACCCTGCCCAGGAACAGAGTCGAAATTAACAAACGGTGGAATGACGTCAAGAGCCTGGTCAAGAAGAAGGAGGGCAAAAACAGAGAGCTGGCTGACGTCACTGGCGGAGGGAATCCCGCGCTCTTCAAGACCTTCAAAGCGTGGGAGCAGAAGGTGCGAGTCATCATACATCCCGAGATCCTCGCCGGATTAGCAGGGGGAGTGGAGGCTGGTAAGTACAAACTAATGTATACCAGCACACCGCTATGTACTCACATGCACTACCACCATGCCACAGCTCCCAGGGACAAACACCCCCATGTCCAGCACACAATACACAACACATCACACACACATGCAACAGACACCACCACACACAGCCCAAACAGAACAACTGTAAGATGCGTGGGGACATGTGTACACTCAGCCAGCCACGTAACCACCAACAGGTCCCCAAATATGCCAGAAGCGCCACAACGAGCACCCACCACACCCATGTGTCCGCCATAGCTGCACTAACTGACAAGTAACAGTTAAGTGGCAGGAACACAAAGTGCAGTGGGTGGGAGGGTGGACAGCCCAAGTACAAAACACACCAGGCCCCTAGTCCCAGAGTACAGCAAGGAGGAGCATCCCCCACACCCCACAGCCATGTGTCAGCCACCGCAGTGCACAACGACAGCCGAAAGGTAGACATCACGGTCCACAGCAATCGGTGTCAGTGGGTGTCCAGCCACCACTACGACCCACAACACCCCCCACCCCCACAGACCTGCAACATGGAGCACCCCCGCTTAGAACCATGTGGCATCCAGTACAGTGCACGCCCGAACAACCTGCAGGTGGGAAACTGGACAGGGCTGGATTACTGGAGGCATGAGGGCCGTAACACGACCAACACATGGGACATGTCACGTAGCAGACGAACACGCAGCACCGCCCACCGTCACGAACAAGTGAAAAATGTGCACACGGACATGAACCACAGACTCAGACCCCACATGACCCATCACAAACACAGCAACACCCAAGGAGCCACGTCTGCATGCACAAGCCACACTGAACATAGTACCACACGGCAGCCACTGTGCAACCCATCACACACAACCGAAACACCATTGAAGTCCAGTCCATGTAGCCCCTACTGCCTGTCAACCACACACCCCACAACTACGCCTATGTAAGACAAACAACACTAGACGCAACAGAGCGGAAAAACATAAATGCACACGAACACCACTGAACCCATCAAACACACAGACACACCATGCACATACAACATACCATCCATCCCATCCGTCAGCCCCAGTCTCATGAAAGGCATGTCATCCGCACAGCTGCCACACATACAGCAGTCACGCTAAGACACATGCCCATGACCAACCATGTGCCAGAAGTCAATGAAGCGCACAACACACTGTGAGCAACAACACACAACATGGGCCCCCCCGAGCACTGCAGTGATGCACATGGCACAGGGCAGCACGCACACCAAGGAGATGGGACAACTGCAATACGTTGGCTGGCACACAACCAACACTCACTCATAACGATGCGTCCAATGCCATGTCCAGTAATCACAACAGACAGCAAATATGCAGGCCATGTCAAGCATGCACACACCTCAAACCATGCACTGTCATGCTGCCACAACACATGTCACGTTCGGCACCCATGGCTTACAGCATGTACCCCAAAAGCATATCCCCTCCCAAATGCGAATCTGGGGCATGGCCCCCATGTTGCCATATGCGTTCCTAAGCGTTCCATTTGAACCCCAAAAGCATATTCCCTCCCAAATGTGAATCTGGGGCATGGCCCCCATGTTGCCATATGCGTTCCTAAGCGTCCCATTTGAACCCCAAAAGCATATTCCCTCCCAAATGCGAATCTGGGGCATGGCCCCCATGTTGCCATATGGGTGCCTAAGCGTTCCATATGAACCCCAAAAGCAAAGTACAAACCAGACACAGGATGGGCCAGGAGCCCGCATACACCAGAGTCACAATGAGTAGGGGCACAGCAACACACCCATCGGCATGGCCAATCCATCCCATGCCACATGTGCACAGCACACAGTCCCATTGCCTAGCACACACAACTACAGATGCCACAGCCACACACTCGCCTCCGGGAAACCCATGTACGAGATTGCACGAACTGCCAATGTCAGACGACAAATACATACTTCGCCAGGTGCAACACAATAACAAATCTCATTCTCTCCACAGGTGACGAACTGCCGGATGCTGGGGATGGAGACAGCAGCCAGCACAGCCAGCCCACAAGCCCCCAACGAGGACACACGGATCTGGAGGATCTGTCCTCCTCTTCGGACACGGACCACCAAGCAGGCCCATCTGGTGTGGCAGGGCCCAGCCGCTCCCCAGGACCCCTCCTTCCCACCAACCCATCATCCAGGGATGCTGAACAGTCCCAGTCCCCTGCTGCCACTGTCGTTGCGGCCACACCCACGGTCATTGCGGCCACTACCACTGCCGCAACCGCCACCATCGCCGCACCGACCACCACCGCCACCACCACCACCACGTCTTCGCTGGCACCAGCCCCAGCGCAGGTGGTGGCCCGGCCGACTGGATCCACCCTGGGAGCCACAGCGAGGACCGTGGTGTGCAATGTGGCTAGTGGGCAGGCCGGTGGCAGCAGGACTGGTAGGAGGAGCAGGGTCAGGGAAACGCCAGCCTCCCTGGGAGCCATGCCCTGCCTCAAATGGCCAGAGTCCTTGGGGCCTATGAGGAGGCCCAAGAACAATGGGTCAGGTCTGCTACAGACACGCGGGAGGTGCTGGGGATGCTGAGGTCCATGGACGCCCATATGGGCCAATTCGTGTCCCGTATGGACCAACTCGTGGACCTCATGGGCCAGCTGGTGGTGGCGGTGGGGTCACAGGCAAGGCCAGCAACACCACCTCCGCCACCACCTGCTAGGGCGCAGGGTCGGGCAGCAGTGTCCACTTCCCCTGCGTCCACAGCCAGTGAGCACACCTCACCCACCACCAGCAGGTCGCCACCACACACCCCCTCCCAAACGTGGAAGGGGCCGTCCGAAGAGGAAACAGATCTCCCGGGAGGACTTCGCACGCTCCAGTCGCAAGTGAGGCAGCCAGCCAGCCTTCCGCCAGCCTTCCTTGACCAGCCACTGCATTGACTTGCTCTACGATCCCACTCCACACAGCCAGCTGGATGGCATGTGTGTGTTGGACTATGGACATAGAACCAGTGGGTACACCCTGAGCTTCACGCAGCCATGACCGACAGCTCATTGTCACTGCACGCACCACTTTTGTCATCACCTTACACACAATCACATGTCACAGTTTGGAATAAATGCACCTTTTTCACTAACTGCTGTTTGTGCCCTGTGTTTTATTTGTATGGAATACAACGGCCACCTTGGGCGGAAAGGCACCTGATGCGTGGCATGGCAATGGAATCCGGAGGGCCTGTAGGGACCTAGGGGTGGGAGACAGAACAGGAGCACATTCAATGAGTGTGTCACACACCCATCACACAGTACATGTCAACAACTACAAGCAATGTACACACATCGCACAGAGCAATAGGGCACAATGCCACAGTCACCAACAGTGGCATACTACCCTGGCCATGGAGCGTTGACACACTGCACGCAGTGAACATACGGCCACCCTGACACAGCACACACACACCTGCACAGATACAGACACATCATCCGTCGTACATGGACACTCACCGTCAAGTGAAGTAGCGGGCGATGAGCTGCTGGCGCACATTCCCAGCTTCCTCCTCTCCGCTGTCCACCTCACTCGAGCTGTCCTGGTCTGCGGGCTGGGGCCCTGGTTGATCTCCGTCATCCACAATGAGGGGGATCTGCTTCCGAATGGCCAGATTGTGCAGCATGCAGCACGCCACCACTATCTGGCACACCTTCTGTGGGGAGTACGCCAGTGCACCCTCGGTGCGGTCCAGGCACCTGAACCTGGACTTGAGGAGGCCAAAGGTACGCTCGACCACACGTCTGGTCCTCCCATGTGCCTCATTGTATCGATCGTCTGCTGGGGTGCGAGGATTCCTCAATGGACTGAGCAGCCATGCCCCATTCGGATACGCAGAGTCACCTGGGTGTGAGGGACACAGAGAACCGTTGCTATTCCAACTGGACAGGGGACAGCATCGCACAACCAGCACGCTACACCACTCCACATACTCACCGACAATACAGCCACGATCCTGTTGCAGATTGGCCATCAGTCGTGGCAAGATGCTGTTGCGCATTATGTGTGCGTCATGTGCCGAGCCTGGAAACTTGGCACACACGTGGGTGATCACCATGTCCGCAAGGCACACCACTTGCACATTCAGGGAGTGCGTGTGCTTCCTGTTGCGGTACAGGTGCTCAGTGGCCTGTGGTGGAACAAGGCCAACATGTGTGCAGTCAATGGCTCCCACGACGTGTGGGATTCTGCCAAGGGCATAGAATGCACCCTTCACTGCCGCCAATTCACGAGCCCTGGGGAATCTGATGTACCTGTTTCGGTACAGCATCAAGGCTGCCAGTACATCCCTCAGCACCTTGCTGAACATGGGCTGGGACATCCCTCCTCCACTGCCCACTGTGTGCTGGAATGACCCAGTGGCGAAGAAATGCATGGCGGCCATCACCTTAGCCGTGGGGGTGACAGCAGTCGGATACACCCTGCGGGGACGGAGATGGGGCTCTAACATGGCACACAGTCGATGCAGGGTTGGCCTGTCCAGCCGAAACTTCCTGATAACCTCTGTATCGTCCATGTCCGCCAGCAATTGGTATGGGCGGTCAATGTTCGGTCTCCGCCTGGGGTAAATGGCAGAGGACACATGTCAAAGCAACACGGCACATAGCAATTTCGCATACACATCACTGACATGACTGAGCAAGCACATGAGCCACAGCCCAGCTGTCAAGCTGGGACGGCACGGCCACAATACACTTACACAGGTCTCCCAACAATGGCAATGGCAAGTGAGACATACCACTGCCATGTGCATGCACATGGGGATCTAGGCCCCAATGACTTGCGGGGCGTGCTGATGGGGACTGACTGCATATTCGTCAAGCGGCAACGCCACGGCAACATGAGTGTCTGCTGAGCATGGAACTGCTTCCGAGGCTGGATGAGTATGGCACACGACGACGACGATGTGGGCACGGGCTGAGCGGCCAATACAAGTGGGACCTGTGGCACGAGGGGATATGAGACAGTAGTAGGTGTCAGCACTGCACCCTATGTACAGCACTGTACGGATCACAGCTCCCGAAACATTGACAGGTGTCCACATTGACAGCCCCATGCCAAGACGGCTGTGTGCTTGCAGTCACACGTCACAGGTGAGAGGTTACATTGCACGTGCCAGGTGGCAGACGTACATAGTGGGAGCTGGCATGTGTGTGCATGTGTCTCCTGTTCAGGATCCACCAGATGGGCGCTGACTCTGTACTGACCATTGGACACAGCATGTTCCGTGGAAGGCTTGTGTGTGTGGGATGGTGGCACTGGATGTGCCTCCGTTGGGTGGGGGGCCATGCACAGGGCGGGTACGTCGATGATTGCGCATTGTTGGTCACGGTGGGTGCACCAACTAAGATGTGTTGCCCTGTGTTCAATTCCTATGTCCGCATGATGATGGACTGTGGATGTGGGCAGACTACACATTGGTCGATGTGCTGTCTATATGCATGTGCCTTCACACCAGGCACCGCTGCCCCTGCACATGTGACCCCTGCTGGACTCGCTGCTGGGTCTGTGGAGCTGATGCACCTTCTGTGCGTGGGGCGGACAGCTCTCCTCACTTCCCTCATTGCGCATGTCATGTCTTTGCCGCAGGTGACATGGATCATGGAGGGCCCACATGTACGCGTGGGTAGGCTACACATGATTGTTCACTGGTCGCCACCCCAGTCAGTGTTTCGAATGGGAAGGTTGTCGTGCTGTTGGTATGTTCGATGTGGCGGATGGGCGAGCCTAGGTGCGGGCTTACATTCCGGACATGGGGGGTAGTTGGATTGGCGACTAGTTGCAGTACACACGGGACACGTCTCTTCCTTTCCACATCTGGGTCATCCCTTGTACTAACTGACAGTGATACGGTCATCTTCGCCCCAGCCCTCATGTCCTCCCCTCGCCCCCCAATATGCATGCTCACCTGCGTGGCTAGCGCTTGCACAGGCAGCCCCAAGCTCGCACCAGAGAGGGCAAGGAGTGTATGTGTGGGTCCAGTTGCACGAGTGGGCTGTCTCAGGGTATGATGTGTGGCGGGACGCCGTCCACCTGCGTGGTGCCCCAAATGGAGACCCGGCCTGCATGGACTATGCATCACAGTCTTTGCCTTCCCGGATCCGCCACCTGCGACACCCAGTGGCTGTGGCTGCCCTTGCGGCCAGGCCGCGTCCGTCTGTGACTGGTGGCCCACACATTCACTCTTTGGCCTCTCTGGGGAGGGCTCGGGGGTGGTGGCGCACGCGCTTGCACTTAGTCGCAATGGCATGTGGCGTGGTTGGTATGATGGGCAATGGATGGGATGGTGCGAGCCACCTCCCGTGACGTCAGTGCTGCTCGTGCTGTGGTGCGTCCCCCTACACTTCCATTTGACTTTTTGCCATGCTAGACGTTGAGGTTCTATTGCCTGCGTGATATGACCAGGAGGAGCGCGAGGAGACCTCTCACACACCATGCTCCACTGCCATCCCGTGCCCTGTATCGCCTGTGCGGATTGACTATGTTGGGGTTACACCTGGTCGACTGGGGCTGTGTGTGCCTTGTCAAGGGGCATGGCGGGCGCACAACAGGATCCAGCTTGTCCACAGAGGGTGGGCTGAGGTACGCCTGGTACCGCTTTGTACATGTGCCCGGCTGCTGTGCACACACGTGTTCACTCCCCCCGACAGGTGTCCTCTCACAATGCCCAGGGAAGCGGTGGTGTACTGTTCATGACCCCTCCCAACACGTCGTGCTCCAACTTGGCATGTGCGCATCTACCCGTCGCACCCACCCACCTGAGCACTGCGTCCATACGACTTCACACAACACATGTGTGTCTTCCACAGTAGTGCTACTCATTTGCGTTGACATCCAATACCAGTGGACTACATGGTCATGTCACGACTGCCGTGTACTTCACATACACTCATCCTCTCTCATTCGTACTTGTGAAATGAGTCAGCGGAGACAGTTTTGGTTTCAAACATTATATTGAGTCTTCTGTCCTCTGTGATGCAGTATAGTGGACACTACTGGCAGCGGAATACATGTTGAGGATATACTGAGCATGATTGCAAATGGGATAGGGTGTGGGGTTACATGTGATTGGCTGTTGCATGTGGGATGTGGGCTTCAGAGTGACATCTGCTTGGCCAAGGCTGTGCTAATGTACATTTACATATAGCTGCGGAGCTGCGGACTTTGACACAGACGGTATACATGTAGCCTACCAGACCGCTTGGCATCATGGGCACAGTCCATCTCAGTTCCATGTGACAGGTTTGCTGCGGTTGTTCCTCATGCACGCGTGCATGTGAGATGACATCAGGGCATGTGCTTGCGTGCATGCAGCGGCGTGCCACTTGTTGTTGCACTGTGGTGGTTACTGGACATGTCACAGTCACTGGGGTCGTGTTGTTGTTGTATGCACTTGTCGTCCATGCAAAGGTCCTGGTATGGGATTCCCGGGGCGGGGTGGGAGGGGTGCAGCACCCACAGACTCCAGGCGACCTATTCATGTCCACTGAGCGGTGTGTGTGTCCATGTGCGCTGGATCCATGTCGTGTCCTGGTTGTTCGTGCAGTTCCGTCCATGTGGGTGCGATACACAGAGCCCATGCCACTGCCTCCCACGATGCATGCGGTGTTCCTGGATGTGATGGGGAACAGTGTGCATGTCCCGGTCATATCCGATGTCATGGCGATGTCGTTGATGGTGTGGTTACAGTTGCCGGTCGTTTGGTATGGCTGTTGTGGTGGTGACTGGCCAGTCCGTGCGGAAGCTAAGCATGGGTGCGGGGTTGGACATCATAGGTCACTCGGGGAACCTGCGTTGTGGTCCGACGTATTTACAGGTTGTCAGGTATGCGATGCCGCCCAGCAGGGCTTCCATGTCATTGGTGGTGTACATGTTTGCCAGCCAATGAAGCGGATGGTGGCTGTCAAGGTGTTGTTCGTAAGTTGTCCCTTGGAGGACCATGATGGGGCATGCTGGGTGACATTCGATGTAGCTGTTATCGATGATCCGTCGTGTGGAGGCACAGTGGTCCCATTTCAGTGCGGGTGCGATGTTGGCCACATACGCCATGCCCCCATAGGCAGAGCAGGCCCTGTCGTGTGCGTCCAGAGGGAGGAGTAGTGGTAGCAGGTCCGCCTTCAGACATGCCGGGTTGGAGAGGCATATCTCGACGGGATGCTGGTAGGGACACCTCCGACAGTAGAAGACGGGCATGAAGCAGCTGAACAATGTGATGCGGTAAGTCAGTCGGTAACTTACGTTCAGCAGGGACAGGAGATCGCATCCCAATGTATGGCACAGGTTGGTTTTGTACAGCTTGAGCTGTTCGGCGTAGTTGGGTAGGTGTGTTGCGGTTGCCATTTCGCAGCGGTTCGTTGAGGTGGCGTGCTCCGGCTGTGTGTGCAGTCTGCAATGTGCACGCTCCGGGGTTGCTGTGAGCTCTGTGTAGTCGTAGGGAGACAGGACTTGTGTTCTGTTGGCTTGTTTGGAGGACACGGGCCCTCTTCCCACATGCTTCTCAGACAGTTCAAGGTCAGTGCTGTGTGACTCCTTCCAATTAACTTGCATGTGGCCGACATGGGGGAGTGTTTTCTTCTTTCTTCCCCGTCCGTTGTGTGCTTCTGTGATATGCGCTATCTGCCCTGTGGTCGGTCTCCTCGGCATGCCTGTGTTGGTCTATTCTTGGACAATGGCTGTATTCACCGGCTTCTGTCGTAGGGCTGTGGTTTCGGTGTTGGAATGGAAGGTCATTCAGTGCTGTCTGCTCTCCCTTGTGTGGGCGGCAGGCTGCCTTTCCGCTCTGCGTTGGGCCTTGTGTGTGAATGTTATTCTTGGGCCACCTGTTGTCGGTCCCCGTGCTCTTTGGTGTTCCGTTTTATATGTCTTGTTCATATGTGCAGGGTGGTATGGGTTTTTCAGTGTGGTACTGGCGTTCCTCTTCCCGAAGGGGCCCTGCTTCTCCTAGTTGGTGTTGCCGCCGCTGTGTGCTACGCCATGTTTGTTACACTGGGGTGTGTCCTGCTGTTGCGTGACTTCACTGACATGTGTGCGTCGGTTGTGTGGCGTTGGGTGTTGTCCGTGAATTGGGCGTTGGGGACATGTCTGTGGCAGGCCTGTCACGTGTCATGTGCGTTCGGGGTGGGGCTGATGTGTGTGCTGCTTGGTTGCGTCCCTGTGTCTGTGTGCGACGCATGCATGGCGCTGCGGTTGGCCTCTGCGTTGTGCGCATGTGTGGCGGCGTCATCGGCGCTTTGGGGCCGTGACGGGGTGGTTGGTTCCTAGTCCCAGGTGGTGTGTACACATGTGTTCCGCGATGTTACGATTTGGCCTGTGTGTCATATGTGGATGCAATGGTGGATGTGTAGTGTACACGCGCTGGTGGGGGATTGTCCGCTTTTCCGCCCTTGCACTGTGTGCGCTGTTTGCGTGCACTTGTTGTGTGTGTGCCTACCTGCGTCTCCGCGGTACGTTGCGTCCTTGGTGGTGCATCAGCAGAAGCATGGGAAGGGCCTGCAGTGCTGGATTCATGCTCGGGGTGCCGCTTCTTCGTTGTCCGTGCTCTGCGTCCGTGTTACCGCCTCTCTTTCACGTGCGGTGTCTCTTAGCCGTGGGAGCCGTTTGTTTGCGGCATCGTAATTTATACGCCGGGCGGGACGTGTTTCGCCGGACGGTGTGTGTCAGTTGAGCTGCGCCGCTACGTGTACGGGCGCACTTTGATGGCGGACGGTGTTGCTGGCTTGCCGGCGGTGTTTGGCCTGCTTTTCGCATCGTAATTGGGCGGGCGTGTGGACTGCTGCGTGCCGGCGGTAACTGGTGGTTTTTGCATCCGCCAGCACGGCGGTTGTGCTTCCGCCCGCCATCGTAATGAGCCCCTAAATTAATATGTAAATTTACACTAATATTTTTAAAATACTCCCCACCCTTATCCCCTAATAACCAAACATCCCGCTCCTAAAACATATGTTACAATAAATTTTTTATACAATTTCAAACAAATATTCAAACAATTAAAATAATACAAAATTAAAAACAATACAGAATATTTAAATATTAACAAAAAAATTATATTTTACACTTTCTATATTTTTTGGTCGATATTTTTACAACACTAACTATTCGATATTATCTATTGACGATATTACTTGTTCGATATTTTATACTTCGATATTTTTTAAATAAAAAAAACCTATATTTTTGACTATGATATTCATTAATACGATATTATGAGACATTCGATATTACAACTTCGATATTACTGCAATTCGATATTTAGGATTCGATATTATGTCTATTCACCAACGTTTATATCCTCAATCTTGGGACATCAAGTCCTATTATCTACTACAGAGAAAATTATGGGGTGTAATATGAGTACAAGGGAGGTATTCAGCGTTTAGCAATAATCATGCTGGTGTGTGCCCGACATTGCAGTGCAAGGTTGTGGGTCTCCGTGATTGCCCCAAAGGCTGTTGAATGGTGTGCCCTCATTCATCAGATCTGTGAGTCAGAGTTAGCTTTGGCTAAAATTAGAGGTCCCTCCTCTCTGAAAAAGTTTCAGAAGATCTGAAATAATCTGTACTGGGACTTCTCTAGTGCTAACTGTGATTAATTATGTTTTCTTCTTCTCATTAGATTATCTATCTCTACAGATCTAGATATTCTTTATCTATTTTCTTTGCCTATTTGTTTTTTTTTCTTTTTTGCCCTGATTTGTATTTTGTACACTGTGATTACTATATTTGTGACTAACTCTTACTTAAAAATAATAAAAATAAAAAGAGGATGGTTTCTAACCACTAAAGATTCCTACTACCAATAAGGGCAGGAGGGTGGTTCACAAAGACTCTCTTAGCATGGGCAAAAGAATCACGTTTATAGTCCACTAGGGGAAAGTCCATGGACATGGGCAAGGGGAATGAAGCATAAATCACAAGTCTCTCACCAAACTGCTTCAAATCATCAAGCAGGCAAGCTCATTAGCAAAGACAAAATGGTCAGAGGCATAATAGAGAAAGTCCAACAGGCAGGCAGAAGGCAAGGGAAGTGAAAAAGGGGTCCACCAGAGCTTGTGCCCCCAATCATAAATCACATGACGGTGGCTTCTTCCTCTTAGGAAAGGCACTTTATATAGTTCATATTTGTCACTATGACATCAGTGGTCAGTCCACAATGGTCTGATCATCATGTGATCATTCTTCCATTCTCCAGGTACAAATTGATACTCCAGCATACATTCCCATGCACATCATGAGAAACGACTGTCTATTCTGTTCTCACAGATTAGTTGACAAAGAGCTTATTGCCTTTCTTGCTCTCCATGGATATAGTCCAAAGGTCAAGTTCCCACCATTCATACACAAACATAGGCTGTAAGAAAGTCTCTAGTTGCTTAAAGAATATAGCATGAATAAGAGCAAATAAAACAACATTTGAAGAAATGTATCAAAGTTCATTGCACAAGGCTATGGAATAATGCAGTCTAAGAAGAAATACATTTTGAAGGCATTTTAAAGTTAGCATCTCTTATTTAGTAAAATAAACTGCTAATTAAGTCCAAGCATAATGAAATACATCAAACATATCATAAATAAGCATTTTGTAATGCTGTCAGTGATTGTTACACAGAAATGTTCAACTTTCATTTTGGCCTATTACCACCATTTCAAAAAGTAGCAACATGTACGTTATTTCTAAAAATCATTAAAATAAGATTGTTTCTATGTCTAAAAGACCTCTATAATGTTAGGCACTTATACTAAAAGTTTCAATCATCTAACATTTTGCGTACATGAATTGCACTATTGTTGAGTTTGCTATAACATTCTTCAATGGAGTCAATTGAAATGCTAAGCTTCATCATTCGTTTTCATGACACCTTCGTTAATAATGTAAGGTAATCAGTTATAGTAAGAAGTTATCAAACCCACCCGAGTCCTTACCCCTGTGAACTGTAATATCCAGCCATGTGGTGTGATAATATGAAAAGAAGTTTACTAAGGTCAAACCACCCTGGTCCCTGTCTAGCTGCAGAATAAAATATTGTACCCTCGAGATTTTACCATTCCATATAAACTTAATTATAAGAGAATCTAATTTAAAAAAAAATACCTTATTGATATTAATTGGGAGATTAGTGAACAAAAATAGAAATAAGGGCAAAATGGACATTTTAATTAGGAAACTCTACCTATTAACGTTAGAGGAAGAAGCGCCCACCTGGTCAAGAGTTTTTACCTTGTCTAACATGGTTTTATAATTCAACTGGAACACTTTGGAATATTGTTCTGTCTGTCTGTCATACTGACACTACAGTCCACGGGCAATAACGTAGACTGGGCATTGAATAAAAGGGACTCAGTTTTACTTTGTTTGATCTTATATCCCCCTGCTCTCGTATAATCCTGAATAGCATCTATAGCTCCTTCAATATTTGCCCTATCAGCTTTCAGGCAGAGAATCATGTCGTCCACAAACAATTTGATCTTAGGCATCCTTTCTTTCGGGGGACAATAAATTCTGTACAACAGAATCTAACTGCCAAGGTCTCAATGAACAAGGTGAAGAGGATAGGTGACATTGGGCACCCTTGACGGGTGCCCCTATTGATTTTAACAGTTCCAGCTTCTTTTGCATTTAAAATAAGCCGTGCCTGTGCCCTGATATAAATTCCAAAACATTTTAACAATTAAATATAGGAACCCAAACCTGCCCACAGCAAAGAACAAAGCATCCCAAATGACCAGGTCTAATGAGTTTTCGGCATCAAACATTACAATTGCAGCTTCTTCTTGCTGGTTGGAAAAAGTCAATTGCCTGTATCAAATAATTGATATTCGCAGCCATCAATCTATTAAGCAAAAAACCATTCTAGTCTTCATGGACCAGGGTTTGCCCTGTAGTGATGATATGTGATGCCCATATCTTTGAAAACAGCTTATAATCTGCATTGAGCAGACTTATTGGGTGATAGGAATTCACTTTCAGAGGTGATTTCTCCCTTTTTTTAAAACTTACTACCACTAAGGGGCCGATTCCGATTCCGGCCGGAAATCTCTCCGACCGAGCCAGACCCGGAGAGATTTCCGACCGAATCGGACTCTGGCAGTCCGACCGAACGAGTACGATGCGCACGCATGCCATCGGACTCGAGTCGGTCGGACTCCCATTGAAGTCAATGGGAGCCTGTCGTACAACGCGTACGCGGGCTCCCATTGACTCAATGGGTGCGAGGCGGACAAGGGCGCCCCCTACAACGTGTATGCGTCCATGCGCATCACGGCGTACCTGCACAGGCAGGGGGGACCCATGGGTCCCCCTGTGTGCGACTCGCGCGCCTACGCGTACAGGGGGTCCGAGGCGGACCCCCAAAGTCCGGCTCCGACAGCTTTTTCGAGCCGGACGGCGCGAGTCGGTCGGACTGCTCGCGGCGCGCATCGTACTTACCCGGCCGGGATACGTCTCCATAGCGCGGTGCGAGTCGTGTCCATGCGAGTCGGTCGGAGCCTGTTGAAGCCGCGTTCGAGTCGGTCGGAGATTTCGCGGGTGCCTGCATCGTACTCGCTCGGACGGACCCGCGTACGATTCGGTTGGGAAACAGGGCTCCGAATCGGATCCGGTAAATCCGAATCCGATTCGGAGCACTACCGGCCGAGATCGGAATCGGCCCCTGAGTCTTTAAAGACAGATGGTATAGGTGCTCATTCTCTAATTATGTTAAATAAAGCCATCAAAAATGGGAGCAATTCTTTTAAGAATACCTTATACACCTCTGTTGGTATTCCATCGCTGCCACCAGCTTTAGTATTAGGCCTTTTTGCAAGGCTGCTGCCATCTCTTGTTCTCAGATACCCTCCACTAGATTTTCTTTTGATCGGTCGACAAATATGGGAGCCTAATTGAACTGAAAAACCCTTCAAGACTCGATGTAGAGACTGCAAGAGCTCTTCGAATAGATTCTTATAGTGTTGGAGAAACACTTCTGCAATTTCTTTATCATCTATCTGAACTGCTTTAGAGATCACGTTTTCACTGTTTGAAATGCACTGCAAATCTTGCTTTAGCCTTGTGGACCAGGCGAAGAGCCTACCTATCAGCTGACTTTCCTTGTTCTCACATATATTCATTGGCCTGGAACTGTTTAGGGACCTGCCCCACAGGGGCTGCATGAGCCACTGTTATGCCCCTGATTGTGCCACTACTAATGTAATAGTGCAAAGCATGTCTTAGCTCTTCCCCTGCAGCTTGAGTGCACAGATTTAAAACTGCAAATTTGACCTGGCAAAATAAACCTTTTGCCAAGATTAAACCTGCCTTTGTAATAAATACAAATCACCTCTAAGATAGGCCCTAAATGCCTGTAAAACAGGGTGTGCGGTATTTAAATAGTAGGAAATAGATGCTTAAGTTTTACAGTGCAATGCAGGCACGTTTGCACCATGGTGCAAGGTGTCTGCGTTGGTGCTAGGCTGACGAAATGGTACAGATCTGGGGGAAAGGACAGGAATGTGCTGTATGCCATAGATAAAGTGCATTCCTGCCCTTTCACTTTGAGGAAGGGCAGTGCAGCAAGGTGACTTGCTGCACTGCCCAGTACTAAATCCCTATAAATATGCCCCCCAGTGCCTAACACGTTTGTGTTAAGAATATCATAGGTTGATGTAACACAGCAGGCAAATTCCCCTCAGCAAATGATCAAATGAATATGTTGCAATTTTCAGTGACAGTGTCACATTGCATACCCAATAACCAAGCAATACTCTATCACCATACATCTCAGTTTCCAACTGTTCATTTATGGTGGAATGCCAGAAAAGGAAGGAATCATGAGCAATGCCAGAGTTTTGTGCCACAAAATTGGTGAAACAATACTTGCACATTGCTGGAATGAATATGTGTGCTTCCTACTTCAGAGAGTATAGAAAATGCTCATCTTTCAATCTATCAATATCTTACTCAGACATGTTTAAAGTCACGAAATGATGCAAATAAGGTGATGTTTGGCTCATGTGAGTTGCTTTAGGACATTAGGGCATTGAGGCGTATTAATTAAGTCATAAATGGAATATTCCAATGCTACCTGATGGAAGAATCCTTCAAAGGTTTTCCATCACAATAATTAATGCATCATATTTCTCACCTTTATTTTGTCACTGTGAAATACGTTTCCAATCTAATCTCCCTTCAGTTTTCTCAGCTCGTTAGCTACTATGGTCATTTACAGCGAGTGATATAATAATCAAGTTGTTCATGTAGAATTTGGATAGCAGTGAAATCAGATATATCATATAATTGCCCCTCATTATTGACACGTTGATTTTACAATTAGGGTATGCACCTTAGGAATTTTTGAAGGGGCATAAATACAGGACAACTCACCATTAAAGCTTAGCAGATAGCATGCCAATAGTTTTTCTTGTTCTTTATATTGCCTAGTTTTAGGAATTGATTTAGAATCTCAAAAAAAGGGAGTGAGACCCTAACACTTAAAGGTGGCTCTCTCTGTGCAGCGTGATGGATAAAAAAGCAGCATAAGCCGTGAAAGGTACAACACAACGTAATAGTATGGGAGTTCGCCTCTTCTTTGTCCTACTTTGACCTACACTTTAAGGACAATAGCCACTTCCCCTTGTGAATGTATGGCCATAGTAAAAACAATTTATGAACGTTTTTGTTGACTAATAATTTTACAGCAATTCATAATTTATCATTTGAATTAAGTTTGTAGGGTATACTCTCGTCAGTTTATCTGCATATTCTTTAATGTTCTACACTTTCAAATTAGTGCAGCAAAGTATTTTAAACTTGCTGTTACCATGGAAATGTAGAAACTTTGACATTTAAGAAATGTTCCAAGTTTCTAATTGTTTATAACAATTGTGAGTTTTAGAGTGCTGAAAATTAAAAACTGTTTTGCAATTGCTCCTTCAGCATCATGGGAGTGATTGTCTATATACTCTCTGGCTGAAGAATGGGAAGAGAGTTTTCCAAAGAAACTTTGTTCCTGAAGAAACACGTTGAGATGCTGGTGACTTAGATGTGCAGTTCCCATCTGTGAAAAAGTGGTTTATTAGTTGGGAGCGTTGGGAGACCTCGCTGAGTAATAATCAAATTATTCTGTATCAGATCCAGTTAGGTTACTCTAATTTATACCTTAGCTTAGTCCTGGTTAGCTGTGGCACAGAGTAGCCAGGCTTAACTCAAAGCAAACAAGTGTAAAACATTTATCAGTATCAAACAGTTAATAATCCAAAAACACAACAGAATAATAATCGCACTCCAATTTAGAATAACAGTCTAAAATTACTGAGCAAATTAACACCAAAATGATAAACATCAGATCAGAGCACCTGGAAATATGGGGCATATTATCAAGGGCATTATCGCCACTTTAGCGGCACTTTTTGCCGTTAAAGTGGCGATATTCTTATCGCCCTATTAGCAAGCCTGCGCTAACAAGCGTTAGCGCAAGCTTTTCGGCGTTAGCTGGCGGTTTTTATCGCCTTGCATGCCAGCGATATGTATCGCTAATGACATGCAAGGTAGGCGTTACTTACCTAAATGTCACGGTAAAAATCACGAACAGGACTTCGCTATATTATCAAAGATGACCCGCGATGAAAAAATTCACGCTAATCCCCGATTTACGCAGGTTTTTAACACCTGAAAAATGCCTGACTAAACATGGTAGTACAAGGGAGACTAGCCCTGATGTCCGCCACAGACAGCAAAGAGGTAGACCTCATGCTGCATTATTAGCCCTTACCATGTACAAAGGTGCAGGGAACTCACAATTTGCCTCTTAATGTAATATTACGATGCGCACATTATGTTAAGCATTTCAGAACGTTCATTGTTATAACTGCAAGAGTATGGTATCAGTGACCCCGTACAAACATTCTTCATTGGATTACCGAACATGCTTTACTGTCTCAACAAACATACATATTGTGCCTGAAAACAAGGGCCTTTCTGGGTGCATGGCACGTTAGCTGAAATATTATTCCCGGTAACGCACCGCTAACATGCTCAGTACATGCTATCGCATGTTTGTCTATCGCGTGTTAGCGGCCGATTTCGCTCCCTTTCCCGAACACCACCGCATGTTATCGACGTTTTAATAATATGTCGATAAACATGCGAAATGTGTCCCGGAAAGGAAGCGATAAATACAATGGCGATAACTTTCGCTGGCGAGCATTATCGCCTTTTCTAGGTAATATGCCCCTTAGTTCTTTAGTTTTATACTTTTCTAGCACCAAAAAGGGCAAAGCGACAACCCCAGGTATCTGGGCATGCTAGACCAGGTCAAAGTCAAAAGTTAAGGCCAACCGCGATGGATCACAGGTTGGCTACAGGGACCAGGATTACCTTCAGACTTAGGCCCCGATTTATAGTTTCACAATCAAGTACCCTCTCTGCTAAACTAAAGATCTGCCAGCCTCATTTAGAGTTGGGCGGTCCTTCAGTATGTCAATGGTGTAGATTAGTCCAGATTTATTGCCAACCTACACCTCCCACGGCCTGATAGAGTAAGACCCGTCGGACATTTGGCCATTTGTCTGCCCACCCTATTTAGAGTGGTGGACAAATTGTCCATCAACAGCAGGTAAAATCTGGCAGTAGGGACAGAGAAAACTGTAAAATGATCCCCTTGCCTTGGGAGAAAAGTCATTATATTTTGATTTTTTGATCCACTTTGGGATTTTCTATTTGAAATTAGAAAAACTTTGAAAGTTTTACACATGGCTCCATCATGTTGATGGGGCCATCCTTCAAACTTTCAATGCATTTACAGGGATGCTGTGATGGTGGTTCCTGCAAATGCAAGAGGGTCGGTGGACATCTCAACATTTGGTGGGCGGGTACTATCTCAGGGTGATGGACTACATTACTCCATCTCACTGACAAAGTAAATACCCACCTGCCAAACTCTAAATCAGGCCCTTAGTCCTTTTCCTGGAGAAATTTTGTTGTCAACAGTGCGGGCTGCCAGCTTGATCTGATAGATGCTCAACTACAGTGGGGTGCCGCTTGGTGTTTGTCACTGTAAAATCCTCCACGTTGGGACATAGAGAAACTTTTCTGGAAGTAGAGATGCTTGCAATGGGGCAAACAGCAACTTGAATCTGACCCGCAATGCTCCGACAGTGACTGTGGGTTGGTAGTGGTCCTGTGATAACCTCTGGTTCTTTTACGAAAAAGTTTTAAAAAGTTTCTAAGTTTCTACATTTGCTTGAGAGGAAGAGAGCACACACTAACACCGGCCTACGGTCCAGGGCCTTTTAGGCACCACTTGGTCAGTTAGGACTCAATCTCCCAGAAGCCACAATCAGGGTCCAGAGCAAATCCGGTTGGGTCTGCTCAGCTGGGCTCTTCTTTGTTGCAGGATTTACGCAGCTTTTGTGTCCCTGTAGCTTAACAGGAGGTCAGTCATCTGACTCTTGGAGTCCACTTCTTAGTCCTGGGTACAGATAGGAGCAGGTCCAGCCCTTAGGGTTCTCCTCACAGGTCCAAACAGCAGATGCATCCCTTCTTTCTTCCACAGGTCCAGGAGGGTGCTGGGGAGTGTTCTGGAGTGCCACATTATACACAGTGCCAGCCTGTGGGAGGGGAAATTCCTGGCCACTCTATAACTAATGGGGGAATGCCAGTGGAAGTGGCAGTAAACTGCACACACAGGAACTGCAATGACAGACCAGAGACAGGGTTGAAAGGCTATATTTGCTGGTAGAACGGTCAGAGCTGCAGGCCAACTAGTGGTATTTGACCTACAGGCTCTGGGTATATGTTATAGCACTTTACAAGGAACTTACCAGTAAATCAAATATGACAATCAGGTATGCACCACTATCACCATGTTTAGGGAGAAGCACATTCAAAACGTGGCTATAAAATCACTGTTTTAAAATTTCCTGTGTTGTTATCTGTCCATAATGTTTCAGCCCCATGGTCAAGTTTGCATACGTCGGGGCAAATGAGGTGCCCATTGCAGCACCTTGTTTTCAAATGTAAAACTTTCCATCAAATATAAAAATGTTATTCTTTAAACAAAATTCCATTATTTCCAAAAATATTTCAGAATGCTCCATTAGGCTAAGTGATCTCGATCTTAAATAATATCTGCTGGCTCTAAGGCCATCCTCATGTTTTATATATGTATACAAAGATACAACATCAACTGTCGCCATGATGTACTGCTTTTTCCAAGAAATGGCATTAATCCTGTTGAAAAAATCCATGGAGTCTCTGAAGTATGACAGGAGGCTTGATACATAAGGAAACAAGAAGATATCAACAACTCTTGTTTTTTTAAATTTATTTTATTTATGCCACCATCAATTAGATACTTTCAGATAAATACATTTATAAATACATGAGGATAAACTACCAATGATAGAAAGGTTAAAAAGGGAGAATAAAAAACACGTTATCTACATTTCATAATAGCATTATTAAACACCAATAACCCCATATCATTTGGGCTATGGCTTTAGCTAGCCTCACAATCCATTTTCCATTTATAAATGGGGGCCCAGATATGTTTCCCTCATTTTTTAGCCCTACATCCTTTCCTTTCATATATACCCTTTTTAAAGTTTTATTTTAAATAGTTAACAGCCGTGCAAGCCACTGTTGAAATGTGGGGGACCCGGATTCAGCCAGGCAGAAGATATACACATTCTTGCTACTGCCATGGCCATAAAGACAAACTCTTGTTGCCCTTATGGCACTCTTCTGGCACTCCTTCCCTTGTGACCTCTATCAACATTAAATCTTCTGTAATGCTTATTACAATCCTCACAGACTGCTTCAGAAAGTTTTCTATGGCTGTCTTCAAGGGCTCTAAGGTTGGACACGCAGCAAACATATGAACAATATCAGCTTCAGTGCTGCGACAACGAGGGCAAAGGACTCCTTCTGTGCCACCCCATTGAGCGATCTTGACTGACATTATAATATAATGAGAAAATTGGCTTGCAGCCTGGCCGATCTCAGAATGGAGTGGCCCAGCGTAAGTGAGGCAAAGAACTCTGCACCATCTATACCTAGCCTTTGCAGCCACTTCTCACAGTGTTTCTCTAGATCATCAAACAGCAACCGTCTCAGCCCTCCATATATCTGAGTAATGGTGCAGCCCTCTGGACCCTTTATTGCCTCCATTATGGGGTCTTTAATAAAGTCTCTTCCCCCGTTTCTTTTTAACAATATAGCTTCTGACCTGCAGATCTTTGAAAAATTATTTCCGGTCAACGTTAAAAAACAACTGGACCTTCTCAAATGGTACTACTCAACATGAATCCAGCAGATCCCCAATCTTCCCTACTCCTAATGCATCCCAACGCAACATGACTCTGTCATGAAATATTTCAGGAAATGACGGGTTTCCAAAAAGCGGTGTGTAGAATTCTTCCTACCTAGCCCTAGTTTTTTCCTAACAATAGTCCAGACAGAGGATGCTGCCCCTAGTGTCTTGAATTTAACTTTTTTTATAATAGCTAGGCTTGTTGTATTTCAACAGCCAATTATAGGCTTCCTTCCCTAATAACAAATCGTATATATCTAGGGGGCATGGCTTCTCCACCGATCCATCACATTTCCACCAAGCAATACCCTGGTATACTGAGTTACTGCAGCCTAGTAATACATTTTAAATTCTGGGACAGCCCACCCCCCCATCCTTGGGAAGGGACATGAATCTAAGCGCCCTTCTGGTCTTTCCATGTGCCCATAAAATGTATTAACCATCTTTTCCAGTCCCTTAAACCAATGACTTTCAAACTCTAAGGGATTAGTTCTAAAAAATACAAAATCTTTGGCAGAAATATCATTTTGATGACATTGTGCCGTCCCACAATTGAAAGATGCAGATTATTCAGCCTATCTAAATCCTTCTTCCCCTTTTGGATAGCGGGGGCCAGATTTTCTTCTACAATTTTACCCAGTTCAGAGGTTATAATGACACCTTAGTAGACTGCCGATCTCGTCACTCGTGGATCTGACAGGCAGGCCTTACTGTTTATAACAATTTGCGTTTTATCCCGATTGAGCAAGTAGCCTGAAACCACCCCAAAATGTTTTGCCTCAATCTCGATCTCCCTCAGGGCTTCATAGTGGTTAGGTGTCATTACCGCAAGATCATCCGCGTACCCCAGGATTTTGGTTCTAGACCCAGAAGCCAGATGGGTTGAATTCTTGTATTGGCCTCGATTTTCTGGATTAGGGAGGCTATGTAGAACTCAAATAAGAGGGGAGAACAGGGGCACCCCTGTCTAGTCCCTGAGTGATATGAAGAGGGTCCGTTTGACCTCCCATTAATAGGAGTCGGGCACAAGGGGCTCTATAGAGTGCCTGAATGGCCTCGATAAACCCCTTTCTGATCCCCACCCTCTCGAGGAAAGGCCCATAGATACCCCAGGAGACCCTATCAAACGCCTTCTCGGCGTCAAGTAGAATAAGCGCCATAGGGTCTCCGGTAGCAGATGTTGCATCAAAAAGAGTAATCACTCTGCAAACATGATCGGACGTTCCTCTGCCTGGAATAAACCTGTGTTACCTGGGGGATATCACCTTTCCTATAATAAAACTCAGCCGCTTGGCCAGTATCTCAGAGAAGACCTTTGTATCGCTGTTCATAAGGCTTATGGGCCTATAGGATGCCATCTCTTTTAAGAGTTTCCCGTTCTTTGGAAAAATAATAATATTAGCCCAGCCCACGAATCTGGTGGAGCATCTCCTTTCCACACTTGACATATTACATGGATTAAATCGGCCCCCAGAGCAGAGAAAAAATATTGTAGAACTCTAGCGGAATTTGATCGGGACCCACAGCTTTACCAAAGGGAAGTTCTTTCAGCGCACTTTGTATTTCTTCCCCTGTGAATGGAGCGTCAAGGAAATCCACATCTTCCTATGAAAATTGCTCGATCTGGAGCGACTCTAGGTACTCCTTTATATGCTTCACGTCTAGGTGTCCCTCTTCTCCATAGACTTTTTTATAATATCTATGGAATTCCTCCCGTATATCCCTAGGTCCGGAGACCAATTCGTCCCTGTAGTTTTTAATTTCCAAACTCTCCCCAACAGCAGTTTTCTGTCTTGTTCGTATGGCTAATAGGTGCCCCACTTCCTCACTATATTCATAGCAGTTTTGTCTCAAGGCTATGTATTTCTCTGCAGCCCTTGTTGCCACAATTTAGCCAGCGGATGCTTTTGCTAAGGCAAGTTTCTTCAGAATTCCCTCAATACATAAGCCATTGGTTATAGCCCAAACCAACTCTTCTTCTATATCCACCATTGAGCTATATATCCAATTTAAGTGCTGGGATACTTTCTTATTCCGATTCAGAGAAAAGCTCAAAGTCTCCCCTCTGAATCCAGCCTTAAGTTTATCGCATACCACTCCATACCCCACACTTCCCCGATTAAACTCCAGAAACTCTCCCAGCCATTTGTTCAAATGACTAATATATTCAGGATCCTGCAATAAACCCCTGTCAAATGTCCAAGTTCATTCTGGAATTTCTACCCCTGTGCTAATTACTTCTAAAACTAGAGGGTTGTGGTCTGAAATGACCCTGGGGAACTTCTTGATGGTGCATGCTGTAAGCAGTTGCTGCGATACCAGAAAGTAATCCAGGCACGCTACTGCTCTATGCGGGGCAGAAAAATATGTACTACCCCCTCCTGAGGTTTTAAGTATGGACAGACATCTATAAGCCCGTTATCTTGCTTTAACTGAGTGAGGGCGTAAAAACTTCCTTCTTCCGGCCAGAATAGTTCCTGGCGTTCCCATTCCATAGCCCGCCCAGGCCATTAATATTCAGGTCACCACAAAGTATAATTGGTAGTGGCCATTCGGTGAGCTCTGAATTAAAAAATTCAAAAATATCAGGATTATCACCCGCGGAGCCATATACTGAGCAAAGAGTAAAATTAAGCCCCATAAATTAACCCTCCACAACTGCCCAACAACCAAATCTATCGGTTGTCCTTTTTAAAAATAAAATACCCCCGTCTGGGCCAAAATGGCCACTCCCCTCATTCTAGTCCCTTGCGTAGTGTATACCACTAGTTGATATCCCAACTGCTCTAAAAGATTTTTCCTGCTTCCCTCAATGTGCGTTTCCTGTAAGCACACTACATCCACATTCAACATATGCAATTCTTCTTTGATTTTCCGTCGTTTTGCCGGGTCATTCAGTCCGCATATATTTACTGACGCTATTTACATACTAATTGTGCTATTTTAAGCAGTACCCACATTTTCTCCCTTTCTGCCCCAACCTCTTTAGTTTTCTCATGTAATGGTGTTGTTTGTTTTCCACCCATTGTCCAACCCCTGGGTGGCCCACCCCCTCCCTGAACCCCCGCCCGCTCCACCCTGCCCTTGCTTCCCCCACCCTCCTCCCCCCACCTACACTGTGAGACAAGGAGACCGGAGGTCTAAGTGATGGAGCTTGTGCTCTGGCCCCCGCCACCCACTGAGTTATAACTACTACTTTAGTTTTTAAAATATTCCCTTTTCCCCCATTTTTTTATATCTGTTTTTAGAGATATCCCATTAAATCCCATTTCATTCCTCTTATTCTGACAAATGAGAGCTATACGCGCCAACCCAGGACTAAATTGCTAAAGGGAAGGGCAGGGCTTGGTCTGTTTCAATTTGTCAATATACTCTTTGCTTGGATTTCAGAGGTAAAAACTCCTGTGTTTTTTTTAAATATGATTTTCAGACGAGCCGGATTCATCAAGTATGCTTCTGCCCCCACAGCCTGGCATTGCTGGATCAATTGCCTAAGCCTCCACCTTCTCTCCACTGTAAAGTGACAGAAATCTGGTCTTGCAAATGAAGTCTGTCCTTCAAATGTTCTCTTGGCATCGGGCGTGCTTTTGAGAACACTTCTTCACTCAATAGGAGTTCCCAAAATAAATGAATATTGCTCTAGGTTTCATAGTTTCTCCATCACGTGACTGACCTGACTTTTTTAATGTCAGTGGAAAGCGATGCACCCACTGAATTTCTAGGTCCCAATTCCAGTGTTGAAGTTCCGGAAAGGCTCCCTTCATTAGAGTCAGTATATAGGACCCGATATCATTACCCTCAACATGTTCTTTACGCCTAGTATTCTTAAATTATTCCTCCGCTGTTGGTTTTCAAAATTTTCCAGTTTCCACTGGATGTCTACTATTTGTGCCCCCTGTGCCTTTGCCTGGGTTTGGGCCCGTGCCACATCCTCTTCAAGGGTAGCAGTGCGTTCTTCTGCAACTGTCAGCCTTTTATTCATGTCTACACAGGCTTTAGCCATCTTTCGAACCGCACCTTGAAGTTTTTTAGTTGCCAACCGATTTGTTATTTCATCCAGTCTGGTCTCTTCTTGAAGCTGTTTAATGGATTCATAGATTAGTTTCAAGGACGACTCCTCCATCTGTGTTGTCTTTATGTTACTGGAGATTTCCTCCTGTCCCAAAGCATCGGGATAGACTTTCTGTGTAGCTGAATAGTCCCATTTCAAGGCAGCTTTTGCATTATACTTGGAGAATTTATCCACAGCAGGTCCTGATGACTGGGGGTCTCTATTTTTTCTGGAGAGCCTTTTCCTTCTAACCACTGTCCTGGAATTTGCCTGTTGGCTGCATGGTCTTGAACTGGAAAGTTGGACACAACTCCCGGCTTCTGAGTCCGTCAAACTGACATCGGAGCCATCTGTCAGTGAGAAAAATTTGTCACCTAACTGCTGAGAATCTTCCAGCCCCTTGAGCCCAATTGCTCCTTCAATTAATGCACTAGTGTCCAAGGGGTATATTATCAAGGGCTGGTGATATAATTATCGCCGCTTTAGCGTCCGTTTTCGGGCGAAAAGCGGCGATAATTATATCGCAATATCATCAAGGACACGCTAGCGCGTGTTTCCTTGATGTAGAGCCCGTTTTTCACAGCCTCGCCTTGCATCTCTAATGAGATGCAAAGAAGGCGTGGCTGTGAAAACAACACAAGTTAATATCGCGAAGGCAGCTTCGCAATATTAACAAGGAGGTGCAGCGATAAAAGAAATCGCGCTACCTCAGCTTTAACTCAGGAATTTAACGTCTGTTAAATTCCTGACTTAAGCATACTTTACATGGGAGATGGATTCTGCTGATACGACCACAGGGTCGTATCAGCAAGGTTATCGCCGTTTTCCATGGAACATCGCTGGAAAACCAGCGATGTTCCATGGAAAACAAGCTATCGCAGGAATAATTATCGCCATTGCGCTATGCGTTGTTAATACAGCGCTAGCATGGCGATAATTATCTGCGGTAGCCGGCGATAACTATTCTCACGCTGTGAACGGCCAGCGATAATTATCGCTGGCCGTTGATAATATGCCCCCATATTGTCTAATGCCTGTGTTTGTGAAGGTCGGGCAGAGTCATTGGGCCTGATTCACAGAACTAATCAGAGACAAAATCCTAAACTTACTACTTTTGGTATTCACAGAAGGCATTTAGTAGTAGTAAAGTTAGGATTTTGTCTTAAGTTTGTCTTAAGTCTGTCTTAAGTCTGTCTTAAGTCTGTCTTAAGTTTGTCTTAAGTCTGTCTTAAGTCTGTCTTAAGTTTGTCTTAAGTCAAACTTAAGACAAAATCCTAACTTTACTACTACTAAATGCCTTCTGTGAATACCAAAAGTAGTAAGTTTAGGATTTTGTCTCAGATTAGTTCTGTGAATCGGCCCCATACTGTCTAATTGCCTCAGCCGAAACTATTTGCAGAGGAATCTCCAGATGCTTCTGGTTACCACTGTTTGCTGGCCCCTCTCAAAAGCAAGTTCAGAATTAATGCTTACCAATAGACTGATCAGCCCGGTACGTCCTTCAGTTGGCGTTTCTACCTTATTTGCAGGGTTTGCGCCGTCTGTACCAAGCTTACTCTTCTCCAGACTATCAGCATCCCCATACAAATCCTTTGAATCGCCATCACCAGGGGCTCCCACTGCTTCAGCCACGGAGTTTCCAGCAGGGATTTCCACAGTAGGAAAAAATTCAGTGATACTCTGTTGCTGTTGAGACTGAGATTGTAACTGCTGCTGAAGTGGGATTTTGGTATGAGGGTCTTGTATTTCTCCAATAGATTTCTCCAGCTTTCCTTCCCCTTCCTTTCTCCTTTTTTAATATTGTCCAGGCTCTGCTTTCCCTTTAAAAGCACTTTAGGATTGGCCATAACAGTATTGGAGCTATTTCCAGGCTTCGCCCCTTAGGGCGCTGCAAGGACATAGTGCTTTTATTAGGGGATGCTGCTGCTACAGTCGTTGTATTGAGATCGCTGTTTTTGGCTCGAACGGAGCGGTTTGTCTTTGAAGGCATCCTTCCTGTTGTGCAGTACCCAGCTGTGAGCCACACGGTCCTGCCGGCCCCTCCTCCTCCCAAGATCAAAGCCAGGGATGATGCGCGACACAGTGCTCAGCGAGACCTCAGCACATCGGGTGGTACGGCGATCACCAATGCGGCCTCAGCTGCCCGCGACATAACCACGGCCCAAACACATTGCCAGTAAGTCCTCATTTGTTTTATTTGTTGTAGATTATGGCCTTCATTGAGGAATATCTCTATGTTCCACTCAGCAGACCCAGGCAGTTGGGGAGAGCCTAGCGCGGCCGTTCACACAGGTGCCATCTTGTCTCTACTGTACTGTCGATATCAACAACTCTTGAATCATTTTCTAATAAAGAATCTCAAGAAATGAGAATGTGACGTCCAGGAGAATTATCTATTATTTTGTGAACTTTCTGTAGGAAGTATATAATAGACAATTTCAGATTAATTTTCTTCAATATTCCATATTCTTCATCATCAAGAATATTGCGATCATGCCAATTTTTTGTCTATCATGGAAAATTCTCATAATCTCACTTGTTGGATTGTTGGCAAATCTCTCACAATGATCCCAATTCTTCAGTTGTGTCTTGGCTACGATCCATTAAGACAATATTTCCACCCTTGTCAGATGCTTTTATGATTAAATCTTAATCTTCTTGTATTTCTTTCAAAGCTGACCAATCTTCTCTGGGCATATTTCCTCTCAGACGGTGACAATTCGATTTGTAGTCCTTCATAGTTATATCTCTTAAACCTTCAGAAACCAATTCTTGAAAAAGGTCTATTCTGTTTACTGCCGATAACTGTGGACAAAATGTAGATTTACTTTTACAGCCACTTGTGATTGACGTGTTTGTATCAATGCCAACTGTTGCACAAGATTTTTGATCAGACACTGTCACATCATCTGTTCTTTCTTCTGTTATACTTAAGTCTTACTCTAAAGTAGACAATGTTCTCAGATGGGGTATATCGTCCTCTGTTTGTTAATGTTAATGTTAATGTTACTGGGCACTTATAAAGCGCATGGCTACTCCCTCGAGTGTCCCGGCGCTGAGAAAGAGAAACCAGTGACAGAACAATACCGGCACACGTATATCAGCTGCTTTATTGTGAAAAAAGTCAGGTTTTTAAACCTCGCCTAAAGCTGAGAAGATCCTGAGCCTGACGCAAGGATGGCGGCAGGCTGTTCCAAAGCTGAGAGGCTACCACCTGAAAGTAACGTCCACCCAGACGAGAACGAGAGAACCATGGAACAGTCGAGAGCTGCTGGGTGGAAGACCTCAAAATTCTAGATGGAGCATAGTGCTGTATTCTGTACCTCAAGTATGAGGCCCCCATATTGTGGAAAGCCTTGTAGGCCAATATCATGGCTTTAAAATGTGTCCTCTTACGCACTGGAAGCCAGTGTAGGGACTTCAAATGAGGGGTCATGTGTGTCCTGAAGCCTACCATAAGTATGTCTCTTGCCGTGGCATTTTGCACCACCTGTAATCGGCCAAGAAGATAGTCAGGGAGGCCTAAGTACAGGACGGTCACATAATCGAGGCGAGAAACAATCAATGCTTGGACCACTGTTTTCCTATGAGGAACTGGGAGTAGTGGAAGGAAGTTCCTCAACATTTTCAGTAGGCCAAAGCATGTGCCGGCCACTGCTTGGACCTGGGACTTCATCATGGACATGTCCGCGTCCAATTTCACCCCAAGGTTATTGACGGTGGTAGCTAAATTAGCAGGGGGACATATTCTGTGGCCACCAATTGCGCCCGGGTTGTGTCCAAAAAAATAATTTCTGACTTTTCAGAATTGCACAACAATTGGTTCTGTTTAAACCAAGCGAACACCTTAGACAGGCAGATGTTTATCTCTGTCCCATTCAGGGCCATATCCTTTTCGCAGGTGAACAATAGCTGCGTATCGTCGGCGTAAGATATTACTTTAGCGCCGTATTGTTCCGCCAAAAGCACCATGGGTGCCATAAACACATTGAACATGGTGGGGCTCAGGATAGATCCCTGTGGGACACCAACATTCAACGGGGAAATAGGGGCCAAAAAGGGGAGACCAGACAGTTTGCTGGCGGCTTTCCAAATAAGAAGTGAACCACCGAAGGACCGTGACACCAATGCCACAGCCCTGAAGTCTGTGCAGAAGAAGAGCATGGGGCACGGTATCGAAGGCCGTGGAGAGGTCCAACAATATTAATACGGCCTTGCCTCCTCTGTCAAGTGTAGTTTTAATGGATTCTGAAACTTCCAGTAGGGCTGTTTCCGTACTGTAGTTGGCTCTGAACCCTGACTGGCTAGGATGTAGTACGTTATTGGCCTCAACAAAATCCGCGAAGACCCTATTTACATATTTCTCCAAAGCCTTGGAGAAGAAAGGCAGCAGCGAAATTGGCCTGTAGTTGCTAGCTACAGAAGGGTCGGCTGAGGGTTTCTTTAAGAGCGGTAGGATTTTCCCATGTTTCCAGCTGTCAGGCACCAAGCCCTCTGATAAAGAGAGGTTCAGAACCCGGTTAACAGCTGGGTTGATCACCTCTGCAATAGATGCTAGTGTTTTCGCAGGGCAGGGGTCTGAGAGGGAGCCTGATTTCAGTATCTTCAGGGAGTCAGCCAACATTATGGGGGAAATTGCAGGAGGGTCCCTCCAGCATTGGAGAAAACAGGGGGACCCGTCTGTGCTGCCTTCCGTAGCAGTGGGGGATTCCCCAAGCGAGGCTTGAATGGTTGTAATTTTTTAATAAAAGTATTGCGCAATCAGATTTGTCCATTCGGTTGTAGGAGAAAAAAGGCTGTTAGTGGCACTGGGGGAGGAGAAATCTTTGACAATTTTGAACAGTTCCTTGCTACTGTTCCCAGCTTGCTCAATTTTAGAGGACAGAAAGATCTTTTTTTCCTCGCGAACTTTGGCGTAATGGGCTTTTAGAGCCGATTTATATGCCATTTTATCCGAGGGATTAAAATTCTTCCTCCAGACTCTCTCAAGACGTTTGCAGGTGCTTCTGCTTTTCCTGAGAGCCTCAGTGAACCAAAGGGCAGAGGCTCTACAGCCATTTGCCACTCGGGTCTTAGGGGGGGCGAGTTCATTCGCGCGTACCTCTAGCCAATATTCTAGTGAGTGTACGTCGCTCTCTAAAAGAAAAGAAATAAGGTGTTTCTTATGTGCTCTGGCTAATGCCTTTGAAGTCATCTGATTGAAAGGCCTAAAACTTGTGGCACGTGGTTTGCAGTGGGATTGAGACTGTGCTGATTCTTTGGATGGATAAGGTTGTTTTTTGTCTCAAAACGTTTCTTCAATTTTAATTTCCTACAGAATTTAGTCAGACCTTCCTGTAGCCATGTTAATCCCAACATTTGGAAAGAATGATAGGCCTTTGTTTAATTGCTTTTTATGCTTATCTCCTAGTTGTTTACTTGAGGATTTATCAGTAGCTCATCCTCCAATGATGTCGATATTTTCATTAAGTTATTTTTCCTCCTCTGCCACGTTTTCCTCCTCCTACTCCTTCTAGTTTTTTTTTCTGATTTGGCTGGTTGAATGCACCCTTGCATCTCCCTCACATTGTCATATGGAAGAGACACATCTCCCGGAAAAATCCAATCTTAGAAAGCCTGAGGAGGTGCCTTTGTCCCCGAGCTGACTTCTGAGCTTTCAACGCTCGATGGTGCTCCAGGCCTATCCTTAACGTTATCCATAGTTTGTCTATTTTTAAAAAACTTTTTTATTTGATTTTACACCATAATATACATATTAATCCCCCCCACAAACAGACACTTTCCCTTGAGATAGCAAATTCATTCAATATTTAACAATACAAAAAAACCAACAAAAAATATTGTAAAGAAAGGTTTTTGCAAAGCTGCGACAAATACATCCCACATCAAATAGGGGGAGAAACAAAAAAAAAAGGGGAGAAAAGATATACTTCTGAACAGACATCCCCCCCTACGACGTCAAGCCAGGGCACGTTCACCATTCCTGAAAGTATTTAATGATTCCCAGTTACTGAAGGGAAGCCAAACTCTAGACATTTTTTCCCGTACCTTCTTACTTTTCCGAGAGTAGATTGCCCTTTCCAGATAATAGATTGATACTAAGCGCGCAAACCATTGATGAAACCCTGGGGGAGATGGGTCAAGCCAGGCAGTTGTCAAAGAAACCCTCTAAACAGCCATAGCGACAAACATAAAAGGTTCGACATTTGATGGGGCTGTCTCGTCATGAAACCCTAATAGGATCCACCGAGGAGACATAATAATATCTATCCCCAGTTTGTTTGCAAGAAAATCATTGATCCCTGATTTAAGACCATCTAGCACCGGGCATGTTGCCAACATATGTACTAGATCCACTCCATACTCCTTACATCTTGGACAACTTGTCCCTGTGGCTCCCCCTATTTGGCTATCTTCTCAGGTGTAATATAAAGATTAAAACAGGTCTTAAAATGTTGGGCCTGTACGTTAGCTGAGATTAAAAACATCTGAGCACCTGCCATTGATCTGACAAATCACTAGATTGAGCATTGATCTTATCCTTCCAACCCTGAGAATGTTTGGCCATGTCATACTGCATTTTGTTGTTTAGAAAACTATAAAGGGCCCCTATCCTAGTATCATCGGCCAGTGTCAATTCGACGGCCTCTGCCTTATTAAAACCTGTCATCTCACCACCTTTCTTCCTTTAAAAGTCCCTGATTTGTAGATATTTGAAAAAATCCCTGTGTTCAAGCTTAAAATGTTCTCACATCATTTCAAGAGTCTTAAAGGAATATGACGAAAAAAAATCTCAAAGTGTACATGATCCCTGTGACACCCATTTACCCACATAGACATCCTGCAAGTTTTCCGGCAACAGCGGGTTATCCTGTATAGGGGTGTAATGGTTAATTCTCCCCAGGCCAATTATTTTGTGAACTTTACCCCAGATACGAAACGCTGCAGTTAAAACTTTGAAACTAACTTTTTGTAGTAGCCAAATTCAGTTTGCCGGAATAGGCAGCCCCTACTTTTATCCCCTATAAGGAGCTCACATATAGATGGAGTCATGTCCTGCCCTGGGAGAGCTCCCTCCTTACCTAGGAGGGCTGCCTGTGTAGGAGAGTAGGATCTGCTGCACATGGGTACCCCCACTTTTGCTGATGCTTCACTGTTTTTCGACTTTAGTCTGGCTGGGGCCCTGCTGATCAGAACCCCAGCCTAGCTGCTTCCTCTCTAAAATTGTTTCCATGTGCCTTAGGCACATCTCTGATTGGAATCTGGAGTGCCCTTATAAGTCCCTAGTATATGGTATACTATGTACCCAGGGCATAGGTACCTCAGAGGCCTGCCAGGGGCTGAAGCATGTATTATGCCACCCTGGAAGGCCAGCCAAAATGACACCTCAGGCCTGCTACTGCAGCCTGAGTAAGGTGGTGCATGCACCCCTTACAGTGGTATAGGCTACCTATATCACTACCATTGCACACACCTATAAACCTATAAGTCACTCCTATGGCAGGCCTTGACAATCCTGAAGGCAGAGTGCTTGGTTTTTATGTGAGAGGGTGCCCCTGCATGAGCAGAGCCCCTCTGCAGCATTCGGAGTACCTCCTCTGATGCTGTTTGCAGTGCAGCCTGACCATATACTCTTAAGTGCATTATATCCTCGCGGTAGAATGCTAACTTTGGACTGGCTGCACCAAAATATGTCGAGTTTGGTGTCAAACATCTTGGAATACTACCCCCGCCAATTCTGGCAGCGGGGTAGCATTCCACCCTTCTAGAGGGAGAGACATGTACCCACCGGCATACCCGGTAACTTCTTTCCAGAGCCCTGGTATCACAAAATGGATGCCGCTGCCACAGACACGAGTCTGGCCTCCTGCTGCTGACCGAAACTCCGGCAGGGGAGGCCTGGACAATAGGTTTCCTGTCCCAGGGAGGTGTAACCACCTCCCCAGACAGGATAGTGTGTATTGGGGCTGGGCGGGAGCACTCTCTGGTGCTTTGAAGTCCTGCACTGGGGGCACATTTGGTGTCCCTGTGCATACCCCAGTTCAAACCGGCTCAGGGGCTTCCAGCCCCTGCTCTGGCGCAAAACTGGACAAAGGGAAAGGGGTGTAACCACCCCTCTGCCCTGACCCTCCCATAGGTGGGTCCCCAGAGTAGGTCCAACCCCTAACTTGGTATAAGTATGGGACCCCAGTCCTTAGGGCTTTAGATTTACCTGGACGAAACTCTGACACAGAATCCTGGACCTTTGACGCTCTACTTTAAGATTAGAGGACTGAAGAATCTCCCTTGGGGTCAAGGAGTGACTCCCCTGCTTGGCAGGCACCAACGAAGCAATTGTCTGGTCTGCATCGCTGAAGCTCCCGCCGGACGCCGAAGTCTTTGCATCACCAGAGGTAGATTTCCAGACTTTACCGAGGCTGCCCTGAGTCCCCAGCAAAGCTGAGGCCCGTAGCTGTCATGGGTAACGTGGAACCGTGACCCCTGGACACCAAGCACATTTGCAAGTGCATCCTCTTCCTGGTCTTCCACGAAGTTGTGCTTTGGGCTTCGAGTAGCCCTAGCCTCCAGCACTGACTGCACCGAAGATCACTGGCCTCCACTCCACGAGTGTACCGTGAGCCAGCTCTAAGTGCATCCACTCAAGGCTCCTTCGTGGTCGCTAGTCTGTTGGCTAGTAGGCCCTCCTGAAGGCCAATCTTCTTCTGCTTGAGCTTCCCTGGTTGCTCCAGGCGTGCCCTGACTTACCGTCGCTGGGTGAGTCCCACAGACCTTGCTGGTCTGCACCACCGTCCTTCTTCTATTTCCACAAGACTTGCCGTTGCCAAGGCTTGTTGGGTCCAATCCGGTCTCCGACACCCCTGCAATCGACAAACATCATGGGACAGCTCGAATCCAGCTCCTGGTTGTCGTCAACGCCTCCTGGACCTCGTGGCTGAAGAGTCAAGACGACTGTCAACCTACCTGAAGCACTCGACATCGGTGGGCATCCGCTCATCGCCTTCCTGGTCACTGGCTAGTGACCCAGACTCTGTCCCCTCTGCTTTCAGGTTCTTCAGATCCCCGATCCACCTTTGGATCTACCCGAACACTTTCGACTTGGCCGCCAGCAGCACTTTGCAGCAGATCACCATTGAAAACGACGACGAAACCCGACCCCGAAAGACACCTATGCACCCGGCTCCCCTGGGTGAGGTAACTCGAGTACTTCGGTGCTCCCATGGGTATTGACACTAGAACAGCCTAGTTCTAAAAGGGTTTGCTCCAAGTCCTCCTCTAAGTGTCCCTTTTCTTTAAAACTCCAACCGCGACATTCCCCATAGAAGTCAACGGCGGCTCGTGGCTGTTTTCTCACACTGCACGCGTCCCCCGTGGGTCCCCTGTGTCACTACCTTGGGTGGTTCCTTGAGGGCCAAGCACTTCTACAGGCTCTAGGCCTTGTGTCTAGCTCAGTCGTGGTTCTTATACCACTTTATTGGTATATGGTTTGGTACGCCCCTAGGGCTCAAACGTGTATTTGTGCTATTACTGTTGATAACTAACTTATAACTTATGTACTTCGAACTCTAGCCTCATAAAGAGACTAGAGGGGTGTGTTTAGCAATAAATACATATATTTTGAATATATACCTGGTGTGGTCTTCTTTCATTTGGTCACTCAAGAGATTATAGACTGGTAAAACAAGCTGCTTTACATTCCTTCAAGACTTAGCCTGAAGGCTGCTCTCCATAGCTACCACTAGGATAGCTTTCAATAAAGGTTGTCTTTAACCTATCTCCAATAAGAGGTTGTTTGGACTGGTGCAAGGTGCCCACTATAATTAGTGGACAGCATATGCCAGGCCAACTTCTCACATTGGTGGCAGCGGTGGGATTCCAGCTTGCTATTGTTTTACCAGATAATCTCAATTGAATTGATCAACTGAAAACCACTAAGGGTACCTTAGGTACATATAAATCAAGCTTAGTATACTGTAAGTTCTACTGAACTTAGAGTTGTGTGTTAAGGGATAGCACACCCTTTCTACAACTCAAGAGAGTTTAGTAGGCCACACTAGAGTAGGTAGTGCATACACCACACCTCACTAGTAATGTCTTCAAAGCCAGGACCCAGTGAGTCCTTGCCAGAAGCCAGTGGGCTTCTTCCCTCCAAGTATGATAATCTCCCATTCTTGGAATTGAGAGCATTGTGCAATGCTAGGAAGCTGAAGGCAGGCAAAAGTGCCAGCACCCAACACCTCAGAGAGGTGCTACTGGCTGATGATCTCAGCAGGCCCCTAGGGTCTGAAGGGGTAGGCAGAGAGGGTGGGGCAGAACAGGAGGAAGGGGTCAGGGGTGAAGAAACCCAGGCCCCCCTCTGAAACTGGCCAGGAAGGTGACAATGACCTTGCCCTGGAAAACCCAGCTATTCCTGTGGATGAAGAGGAGGATCAGGATGACCTCACCTTTGTCCCCCAGGAAGAGTTGAGAGTGTGCCAAGAAGGGCTAGATCTCCTTCTCAGGAGTCTAACCACTCTGACACCTCAATAGGGACCTCTGTCTCTTCTCATAGGAGAGAATCCTCTCATGAGAGGAGAAAGAGACTGATTCAGTATGAGCAAGCCCAGCTTGAGCTCAGAAAACAGCAGTTGGCTATAGACAGGGAGTCCCTAGATCTCTACAAAGAGAGAAAAAGATGGGACTAGAGTCCCATGGTGGCAACAATTTCCCCAGAGATAGGGAAAGGTCTTATGACCATAGAAACCTGAGCAAGATTGTCCCTCCCTACCAGAGTGGGGATGACATCCACAAATGGATAACTGCACTGGAGAGGGCCTGTAAAGTACAGAGGGTCCCTCAGGAGCAGTGGGCAGCAATCTTGTGGCTCTCCTTTGCAGATAAAGGTAGAGATACGCTCCTCACTGTTAGAGAGGAGGATGCTGATAATTACACAGTCTTGAAGAGTGCTCTGATTGATGGGTTTGGCCTAACCACTGAACAATACAGGTTAAAGTTCAGAGATACCCAAAAGCACAGACTCAAGACTGGGTGGACTTTGTTGATTGTTCTGCCAAGGCTCTGGAAGGTTGGTTATTGGGCAGTAAGGTATGTGACTTCACAGGATTGTACAATATTATCATGAGGAAGCAGATCCTTAATAATTGTCAAAATCAGCTGTTGCATCAGCACCTGGTGGACTCTGATCTGACCTCTCCCCAAGAATTGGGAAAGAAGGCAGACAAATGGGTCAGAACCAGGGTGAGGCAGAAGGTACAGAACCAAGGTGGTGACCCTAAGAAGCAAGATTCTAAAAACTCTGATAAGGGTGGGGAGAAGGGTAAAGACCAGAAGTCTTCACAAGGCCCCCAAAAATCTTCTTCAGGTGGGGAGTCACAGTCTAACAAGGGAAAAGGCCAAAAGAAACCATGGTGCAAGGTCTGTAAGCAAAAGACCCACTGGACCAGTGATTGCACCAAGTCCAAAGACTCTTCTCCAGCCCCCACCAATGCCCCTAAGGCACCTGATCCCCCTAGTGCAGTTACAGTTGGTGGTGGGACTACACAAGCGAAGGGTTTAGTAGGGTTGACCCTGGGTAAAGAGATGAGCTCTGACCTAGTCAGAGAACTCACTCAGGCTGTCCTAGTCTGTGATGGAGGCATGGATGTGACCTCCTCTGTGAGTCCCAGTAATCTGGGCAAGTACAGGCAACAGCCCTTAATCAATGGAAAAGAGGCTTTGGCATTTAGGGACACAGGGGCAAGTGTCACCATGGTGACACAAGACCTTGTGGATCCTGGGCAGATTATACTTGGTGAAATGTACCAAGTGACCAATGCTAGCAATGTCAGAACAGACCATACTCTGGCAGTTGTTAACTTCTCCTGGGGAGGGGTAACTGGCCTTAAGAAGGTTGTGGTAAGTGCAGACCTACCAGTTGAATGCTTGCTTGGCAATGATCTAGAAACTTCAGCTTGGGCAGAAGTGGAGCTCAGGACCCATGCAGAAATGCTGGGCATCCCTGCAGATGTGTTTGCTGTGACCAGGTCACAAGCCAAAATGTCTAACACTGAACAGGCCTTGGATTCTGGAATAATGGACCAAGTGCCCTCCAAGAAGAGGAGTAGCAGGGTAAAGGCAGTGCCTTCCCCCTTGGCTCAGAAGGAAGATCAGTCTCTTGAGGGGGATGATCTCAGTCCTGAGGAAGGAACTGTCACAGAGGAGCTTGAACCTGACCAGGTTGAGTTCTTGGGGACAGGGGGCCCTTCCAGGGCAGATCTGAGCCAGGAGCAGCAGAGCTGCCCCTCTCTTGAACCCCTCAGACAGCAAGCTGCTGCTGAGGCTGCTGGGAAAGCTAGTGGTCCCCATACAGTGTATTGGGATGACGGACTCTTGTACTCAGAGTGTAGAGACCCCAAGCCTGGTGCCACCAGGAGGTTGGTTATACCTCTGAAGTTCAGGGGCTTCCTATTGACCCTAGCCCATGACATTCCCTTAGCAGGTCACCTGGGCCAGAACAAGACTTGGGACAGAATTGTCCCTCACTTTCACTGGCCCCACATGTCTGAAGACACCAAGGAGTTTTGTCGCTCCTGTGTAACCTGCCAGGCCAGTGGCAAGGCAGGTGGCACTACAAAGGCCCCCTGATACCACTACCTATGGTGGGGGTTCCCTTTGAAAGGGTGGGGATTGACATTGTTGGTCCCATGGATCCCCAAACAGCATCTGGGCACAGGTTTATCCTGGTGGTAGTGGATCATGCCACCAGGTACCCAGAGGCTATTCCCCTTAGGACCACTACAGCACATGTGGTGGCAAGAGCCGTCCTGGGAATTTTCTCAAGAGTGGGCTTCCCTAAGGAGGTTGTATCAGACAGGGGTGCTAACTTTATGTCTGGATACTTGAAAGCAATGTGGAAGGAGTGTGGAGTTACTTACAAGTTCACCACACCCTATCACCCACAATGCAATGGTTTAGTTGAGAGATTCAACAAAACCTTGAAGGGCATGATTAAAGGGATCCCAGAGAAGCTTAGGCGAAGATGGGACATACTCTTGCCCTGCCTTTTATTTGCATACAGGGAGGTGCCTCAAAAGGGGGTTGGCTACAGCCCTTTTGAACTTTTGTTTGGTCACCCTGTCAGGGGTCCATTGTGCTTGGTGAAAGAAGGATGGGAGTTACCTCTCAAGCCCCCAAAGCAAGACATAGTGGACTATGTACTTGGTCTCCGCTCCAGGATGGCTGAGTACATGAAAAAGGCAACTAAAAACCTTGAGGCTAGCCAGGAACTTCAAAAAGCCTGGCATGACCAAAGGCTGTACTGACTGTTTACCAGCCAGGACAGAAGGTGTGGGTGCTGGAGCCAGTGGCCCCAGCAGCTCTCCAAGACAAATGGAGTGGACCCCATACCATTGTTGAACAGAAGGGTGAGGTTACCTATTTAGTAGACCTAGGAACACCCAGGAGTCCCCACAGGGTTCTCCATGTCAACAGGTTAAAACCATATGTGGATGGGGCAGACATGGGCTTGCTCATGGCTACTGATGAGGGACAGGAGGAAGAGAGTGACCCACTCCTGACCTGCTCTCACAGAACCCTGATGATGGGTCAGTGGATGGTGTAGCCTTGGCAGGCAGCCTCACTGCCCAGCAGCAAACTGATTGCAGACAGGTGCTCAATCAGTTCAGGCACATATTCTCACTGACACCCAGTCAGACCACCTGGTGCACTCATGAAGTGGACACTGGGGACAGACTGCCTATTCAAAATAAGATTTATAGGCAACCTGACCATGTCAGGGACTGTATCAGGACAGAAGTCCAGAAGATGTTGGATTTGGGAGTTATTGAACCCTCAGATTGCCCTTGGGCTAGTCCAGTGGTCCTTGTGCCAAAACCTCACACCAATGGTGGGAAAAGAGAGATGAGGTTTTGTGTGGACTACAGGGGTCTCAATGCAGTCACTAGGACTGATGCCCATCCAATACCTAGGGCAGATGAGCTAATAGACACTTTGGCCTCTGCCAAGTATCTAAGCACATTTGACCTGACAGCTGGCTACTGGCAGATCAGACTAGCTGATGATGCAAAGCCAAAGACAGCATTCTCAACCCCTAGTGGGCATTATCAATTTGTGGTGATGCCCTTTGGTCTGAAGAATGCACCTGCCACTTTTCAGAGGTTGGTGAATACAGTCCTTACAGGTCTGGAAGCCTATAGTGCAGCACATCTAGCTGATATTGCTGTCTTTAGCTCCACCTGGGAGGATCACCTGGTCCACCTCAGAAATGTTTTGCAGGCCCTGCAGAAAGCAGGCCTGACTATCAAGGCCACCAAGTGCCAGATAGGGCAGAGTCAGGTTGAGTACCTGGGCCACCTTGTGGGTGGAGGCCAGGTTCAACCACTGCAGAGCAAGATCCAGACCATCATGGACTGGACTGCTCCAACTACCCAGACTCAGGTGAGAGCCTTTTTAGGCCTGACTGGGTACTATAGGAGATTTGTCAAGGGGTATGGATCAATAGTGACACCCCTGAATGACTTAACTTCCAAGAAAATGCCCAAAAGGTTCAGTGGACAGTTAGCTGTCAAAAGGCATTTGATGACCTAAAGCAGGCAATGTGCACTGCTCCCATTCTACAGAGTCCTGATTACTCCAAGAAGTTCATTGTCCAAACAGATACATCTGAATTGGGGGTAGGGGCTGTACTGTCACAATTGAATGATGAAGGTCAGGATCAGCCAGTAGCTTTTATTAGCAGAAGGCTGACCCCTAGAGAGAAACGTTGGTCAGCCATTGAGAGGGAGGCCTTTGCTGTGGTCTGGGCTCTGAAGAAGTTGAGGCCATACTTGTTTGGTACTCACTTCCTTGTTCAAACAGACCATAAGCCCCTCTTATGGCTAAAACAAATGAAGGGTGAAAACCCCAAACTGCTTAGGTGGTCCATTTCCCTACAGGGGATGGACTTCACAGTGGAACATAGACCTGGGAGTAACCATGCCAATGCAGATGGACTCTCTAGGTACTCCCACTTAGAACATGAAGACTTAACTGGGCAAGGTTAGTTTAATGTCCCTACGTTTGGGGGGGGGGGGTTGTGTAGGAGAGTAGGATCTGCTTCACATGGGTACCCCCACTTTTTGCTGATGCTTCACTGTTTTTCGACTTTAGTCTGGCTGGGGCCCTGCTGATCAGAACCCCAGCCTAGCTGCTTCCTCTCTAAAATGGTTTCCATGTGCCTTAGGCACATCTCTGATTGGAATCTGGAGTGCCCTTATAAGTCCCTAGTATATGGTATACTATGTACCCAGGGCATAGGTACCTCAGAGGCCTGCCAGGGGCTGAAGCATGTATTATGCCACCCCTGGAAGGCCAGCCAAAATGACACCACAGGCCTGCTACTGCAGCCTGAGTAAGGTGGTGCATGCACCCCTTACAGTGGTATAGGCTACCTATATCACTACCATTGCACACACCTATAAACCTATAAGTCACTCCTATGGCAGGCCTTGACAATCCTGAAGGCAGAGTGCTTGGTTTTTATGTGAGAGGGTGCCCCTGCATTAGCAGAGCCCCTCTGCAGCATTCGGAGTACCTCCTCTGATGCTGTTTGCAGTGCAGCCTGACCATATACTCTTAAGTGCATTATATCCTCGCGGTAGAATGCTAACTTTGGACTGGCTGCACCAAAACATGTCGAGTTTGGTGTCAAACATCTTGGAATACTACCCCCGCCAATTCTGGCAGCGGGGTAGCATTCCACCCTTCTAGAGGGAGAGACATGTACCCACCGGCATACCCGGTAACTTCTTTCCAGAGCCCTGGCATCACAAAATGGATGCCGCTGCCACAGACACGAGTCTGGCCTCCTGCTGCTGACCGAAACTCCGGCAGGGGAGGCCTGGACAATAGGTTTCCTGTCCCAGGGAGGTGTAACCACCTCCCCAGACAGGATAGTGTGTATTGGGGCTGGGCGGGAGCACTCTCTGGTGCTTTGAAGTCCTGCACTGGGGGCACATTTGGTGTCCCTGTGCATACCCCAGTTCAAACCGGCTCAGGGGCTTCCAGCCCCTGCTCTGGCGCGAAACTAGACAAAGGGAAAGGGGTGTAACCACCCCTCTGCCCTGACCCTCCCATAGGTGGGTCCCCAGAGTTGGTCCAACCCCCTAACTTGGTATAAGTATGGGACCCCAGTCCTTAGGACTTTAGATTTACCTGGACGAAACTCTGACACAGAATCCTGGACCTTCGATGCTCTACTTTAAGATTAGAGGACTGAAGAATCTCCCTTGGGGTCAAGGAGCGACTCCCCTGCTTGGCAGGCACCAACAAAGCAATTGTCTGGTCTGCATCGCTGAAGCTCCCGCCAGACGCCGAAGTCTTTGCATCACCAGAGGTGGATTTCCAGACTTCCCCAAGGCTGCCCTGAGTCCCCAGCAAAGCTGAGGCCCGTAGCTGTCGTGAGTAACGTGGAACCGTGACCCCTGGACACCGACCACATTTGCAAGTGCATCCTCTTCCTGGTATTCCACGAAGTTGTGCTTTGGGCTCCGAGTAGCCCCAGTCTCCAGCACCAACTGCACCGAAGATCACTGGCCTCCACTCCACGAGTGTCCCGTGAGCCAGCTCTAAGTGCGTCCACTTGAGGCTCCTTCGCGGTCGCTAGTCTGTTGGCTAGTAGGCCCTCCTGAAGGCCAATCTTCCTCTGCTTGGGCTTCCCTGGTTGCTCCAGGTGTGCCCTGACTTACCCTTGCTGGGTGAGTCCCACAGACCTTGCTGGTCTGCACCACCGTCCTTCTTCTATTTCCACGAGACTTGCCGTTGCCAAGGCTTGTTGGGTCCAATCCGGTCGCCAACACCCCTGCAATCGACAGACGTTGTGAGACAGCTCGAATCCAGCTCCTGGTTGTCGTCGACGCCTCCTGGACCTCGTGGCTGAAGAGTCAAGACGACCGTCAACCTACCTGAAGCACTCGACATCGGTGGGCATCCGCTCATCGCCTTCCTGGTCACTGGCTAGTGACCCAGACTCTGTCCCCTCTGCTTTCAGGTTCTTCAGATCCCCGATCCACCTTTGGAACCACCCGAACACTTTCGACTTGGCCGCCAGCAGCACTTTGCAGCAGATCGCCATTGAAAACGACGACGAAACCCGACCCCGAAAGACACCTATGCACCCGGCTCCCCTGGGTGAGGTAACTCGAGTACTCCGGTGCTCCCGTGGGTATTGACACTAGAACAGCCTAGTTCTAAAAGGGTTTGCTCCAAGTCCTCCTCTAAGTGTCCCTTTTCTTTAAAACTCCAACCGCGACATTCCCCATAGAAGTCAACGGCGGCTCGCGGCTGTGTTCTCACACTGCACGCGTCCCCCTTGGGTCCCCTGTGTCACTACCTTGGGTGGTTCCTTGAGGGCCAAGCACTTCTACAGGCTCTAGGCCTTGGGGCAGATTTACAAGCCCCCTTCGCCACCAGTACGTCACTTTTCGTGACGTACTGGTGGCGCAGGGGGCTCCTCGATATTTACAAGGAGAGGAAAAGCCACCATGCGTGACCTTTCCTCTCCTTGTAAATACGGCCCCTTCACACGCAGCACTTTGCGGTGAAGGGGCGTTCCATGGGTGTTGCTGTGGGTGTTCCCACGCAACACCCATGGAACAAGACACATCTCCAGAATTACGAGAAATCGTAACTCTGGAGATGCGTCTGAAGCTACGCCACCCTAGAGGTGGCGTAGCGAGGCGCACCGAGGAGAAATGTTTTCATTTCTCCTCGTTTTCCTCTTTCAATGCGTGCTGCATTCTGCAGCACGCATTGAAAGAGGAAAAGCCTGTACTGATTGTTTTTGTGCAGAAAGGTGCCCTTCCTGCACAGAAACAATCTCCCATGGCGCAGGCATCCTTGCACCATGGTGCAAGGGTGCCTGCGCCGGCGCTTGGCAGCTGTTTGTGCGCCAGCGCAGGGAGAGCACAGGAATGCGACATATTCTTGTAAATATGTCGCATTCCTGTGCTCTGAAAGTGCCGCAGCGTGGCGCAGCCAAAGGGCTTGCAGCGCCACGCTGCGGCACTTTCTTGTAGATCTGCCCCCTTGTGTCTAGCTCAGTCGTGGTTCTTATACCACTTTATTGGTATATGGTTTGGTACGCCCCTAGGGCTCAAACGTGTATTTGTGCTATTACTGTTGATAACTAACTTATAACTTATGTACTTCAAACTCTAGCCTCATAAAGAGACTAGAGGGGTGTGTTTAGCAATAAATACATATATTTTGAATATATACCTGGTGTGGTCCTCTTTCATTTGGTTACTCAAGAGATTATAGACTGGTAAAACAAGCTGCTTTACATTCCTTCAAGACTTAGCCTGAAGGCTGCTCTCCGTAGCTACCACTAGGATAGCTTTCAATAAAGGTTGTCTTTAACCTATCTCCAATAAGGGGTTGTTTGGACTGGTGCAAGGTGCCCACTATAATTAGTGGACAGCATATGCCAGGCCAACTTCTCACAGCCAGTTGTTGCAATCCGACGGCCTAGTAGTACAATTTGAGGCTGGGGACTCCTAGACCTCCATGGTCCTCTGGCAGAGTCATAAATCTAAGCGCACGCCTGGGATTCGCATATGCCCAAAGGAATCTGGTCACAGCCTGCCGAGAACTTTAAACCAATTATTACCAATCTCCAGCGGGATAGCCCGGAAGAGATAGAGGATCTTGCGAAGAAAAATCATTTTGATCAGATTACTCTGCCCAATCAGGGACAATCTCAAATTGTTCCATCTTCCGAAGTCCTGTTTGGCCTTCTGAATTAAAGGAGTTAGGTTAGCCTCCATAATCTCTCCGACCTCCGATCTAATAATAACACCAGGGTAAGCTGCCTCCTTGGTAAGCCGCCCATCCGACAGGAGTTCCTCTTTATTAATGATAACTTGGGTTTTATCTTAGCCTCCTTCTCGATCTCTAATAGCGCACCACTGGGTTCTGAGGTAGCAATAGCCAAGCCATCGGCATATGCCAAGATCTTAGTCTCCCCCCTGGTAGCTTAATCGGGTGGATTGCATGATTGCGATGGAGTTGCCTGATCAGAGGGTCAATATAAAGCACAAATAAAAGGGGGGAGCAGGGGCACCCTTGACTGGTACCCCGTTCAATAGTAACCTCTTCGGACAGGCCTCCCATTAGAGAAATCCTAGCTCTGGGCTGGTCATAGAGGGCTTTCACTGATCTGATAAATCCATGACCAATCCCTTTATAAGACATTACTGCTCAGAGAAACGGCCAGGAGACCCTGTTGAACGCTTTTTAGGTGTCCAATAAAATTAAAGCCATAGTATTTTGAGTAACCCCTGCCACGTTGAAGAGAGTAATGACCCACCAGATGTGATGCCCTTTTTGGGGATAAAGCCATGCTGTACAGGGGACATAAACCGATTAATAACTGTCGATAAGCAAGTGGCCAAGATTTTGGCATGGATCTTGGATTCGCTATTGATAAGTGTAATGGGTCGATATGAACCCAACTCCCTGGAAGTTTTTTTTTTATAACACTATATTGGCCATGGACCAGCTTTCAGGTGGGGCAGACCCTTTCTAGACCTGCTGAAATAGTTTGGATAGAAACTCTTTGAGTGCCCCTGCAAATATCTTGTAAACTTCCGCACGAATAAAGTCCGTACCCGTGGCCTTGCCTGATTTTAAACTATCAATAGCTAAGCCTATCTCTTCTATATAGATGGGCTGATCCAACGCCTCCCTGTCCTCTACTGCAAGGATCTCTTCGTCAAGACCAGAGAGACATTCCCCCATGACAGTTGCATCCTCATTGATCTCCTTAGAATATAGATATTGATAGAACTGCTGAAAGGCAGTTCTAATCCCAGCTTGATCAGATTAAATACCAAGCAGAGGATCCCTTATTTCCCTTATCTGGCCCCGACAACAGCCTGTCTTGTTCTAATGGCCAGGTGTTGACCAATCTTTTCATTAAATTCATATACTTTCTCCTGCCATACCAGATATTTATCTGCTGCCTTTTTCACGCATAGCTCGACAATCCTTGCTCTGGCGGTTGCTACTTCGAGAAGACCAGTGTTGGATCCGTCCCCTGAAGAGATCATCTCAACTAATTTTAATTCAGCCTTAGTTAAGCCTGCGTACAACTCTTCCATTAGTACTTTTTCTCTCATCTGGCGCGCTAGGCTATATCTTGCTGTCTCCCCCCGCAGACAGGCCTTGAAGGTGTCCCAAATGATGCTGGCTGGGGCGCTACCATAGTTATTAAGCATGAACTGGGGTATCCAAGCCTGGATATGGCTCAAATAGCGTGGGTCTAAAAGTAGAGCCCTTTCGAATGACCATGAGCTCTCGGAAGCTGGTACATTTCAATTTAAAAACAAGAGGATTGTGATCTGACATGACCCTTGGGAATCTTGAAATACACAAATGTGTAATCAGACCCTTGGAGACTAGAAAATAATCTAGTCTAGCATGGACCTTGTGGGGGCAGAAAAAAATGTAAATCCAGGGTCTGCCTTCATGGTTTCCCGCCATTCATCGACCAGTCCGTGAGTATGCTGCAGATCGCCAAGAGCCCTGTAAACTTTTGGTTTCCTGCCACAATAGTTCCTACATCCTTGTGTGGGGGCGGTGTAGGGCATATTAATGTTACAATCGCCACAGATTATATGGGGTAGAGGACAAGACACCAGCTCGCTGTTAAGCCAGCAAAATAATGCGGGGTCATCCAGTACCGGGCCATAAACAGAGCATATTGTGAACGAGCTGGAACCGAAACTGCACTCAGTAATGACCCATCGACCCAAGCTATATGAGCAAGACCGAGGAAAGTTGAAGACCCCCTTTCTCGACAGTATAGCCACCCCCTTAGTACGGGTCCCCTGTATAGTAGAGCAGACCAGCTGAAACCCAAGGCCACCAAGTATATTTCTCCAGGAATTCTCTATATGTGTCTCTTCCAAGCATAAAATATCAGATTTAAAAATCTTCAAATCAAAAGCAATCCTTTGCCTCTTCCGACTATCATTAAGTCCACAAATGTTTACAGAAGCAATGCGAATTTTATTCATTTAAAATGAAGAAAAAAAGAGGGAAAAAAAGGAAAAAGAGAGCAGACTCAAATAATAACCCTGGCCAGAACATATTGCCTGATCATGGAATCTGATTCCTGAACTAAACTTGAACCTTTTGCTTTGCTCATGATTACAACGTGGTCTATTTGAGTCCCCACCCCCCCTCCAATCCTCCCTTCCCATCCCTCCCACTCTCCCCCTGCCTCATCCCCCAACCCCACACCCTGCTCCCAACCCCCAAATGGAGCAGTGGGTCTCCTAGGACCCTGATGATGGCTCCTGCAAAAATGCCTGACCCACCCTCTTGTGGCTCCGGTGATAAAACAGAAAAAGAAAAAAGGAAAGCAGGAGAAAAATTAGAGAGGAGAGAGAGACCAGATGGTGCATCAAAAAAAAGTTGAGCATTTCTCATATATATCCTCTGTACAGGATCCAGAATGTCAATCCCGATGGGGTCAAAGGATGTTATAAGACTGGCAATCCGTCTTCACCCAGACTTCAACCAGTATGTCCCCCTTTACAAACCTCCTTTGGAGCCTTCGGGTCAATCGCGACCAGCACAGATCTCGTCCAGGAATTCATGTGCCCATAGTTTGTCTATTGTAAAGTGAATCAAATCGCTTGGTAAAAATATAGACCCTTTCCATTGCATAGTCAATTCTGTCCCTACTGAATTTCTTAAGTTTCTTCATTTGTACCCAGTGGGGCTGGCATGGATCTGGGGTGGTTGGGTGGGGGATAAAGGGGTCTAAAAAAGATTAAAAAAAGAAAAATACTCTTACCTCCTGCCGCGTCTTTCCCATGTCGTCTCTCCTCCGCGTTGGGCCAAATTCGCCAAACAGGAAGCACATTCAGACTCCCCTGAGCCAATCACAATGCTGCAATGCAGCGTTGTGATTGGCCTGAGTGCCATGGATCGGCGCTCAGACGGGGACTGGGGACTGGGCATGTTCTCCACCCAGGCTGTAATGCAGCCTGGGTGGAGAACAAGCTAAGTGCGCATGACTGTTTAGCCAGCCCTCTCGGGCTGGTCAAAGCATCATGCGAACTTCAGTGTGCCCACCATTCCTCCCCCAACCCTTCTCTGTGAGCAGAGCAGCCCCGACCACTCCGCCAAGCTGGTGCCACAGGACTAAATAAAATGATAACAACAACACATTATTACCATTTTAGTGTTTAATTTCTTTCACTGGTTCTAAGCAGTGGGGTGACGCTCCTTGGCCTTAGTGGAGGAGCCGCCACTGTTTGTACCTCCTTTTCATGTTTGTCCAGCTTCTTTTCTAAATCTTCAAAGGCTTTCATTCCTTCCTCAGTTTCTCCACAATTCTCCAAAGCCCTCTCAAACTCTTTGATTTTATCAGAGGCAATTGACAGTTGCCATTTTGCATGGATAATTAATGTGTCCATTAACTTCATAGAACATTCCGTGGTATCTGTTTTAAGCCTGGGCGTAGTTCGCGAAGTAGCGCTACGCGAAGCTACGCAAAGTGCAGTTCGCACTACGCGAGCTACACGTAGCACTACACGAACTGCGTAGTGCGCTGTTCGCAATGATTGCACAGTGCCGAATGCTTGTCCGCACTGTGCAATCATTGAAAACGGCATCTTGCACACTGCAAGCTGTCTTTTACTGCCGCTCGAGTAGATTTTTACTCGAGCGGCAGCTTCTCAACGCGGACTGGTAGTTCTCATCGCGAGCGGTCGCGAGCATACGCGACCACTCGCAATGAGAAACCTGACCTCCCCGCGTTGAGAATCTCGCCGGGAGGTTTATTTTCCACGCTCGCGATCGGCAACTTGATGTTGCTGATCGCGAACGAGGAAAAAGTCTCGCCGGGATGTCATTTTGCTTGCTCGCGGTCGCCAACTTGACGTTGAGGACCGCGAGCAAGCAAAAAATGACTGCTGCACTACGCTACGCTACGCGTGTTTGCACTGTGCTACGTGCAATTCGCGTTGTGCGAAGTAGCGCAAACTTCGCAAACTACGCAAGCGTAGCGTAGTGCTTTGCCCAGGGTTAATCTGTTTGCCATTGTTTGAGTAAATCCGAATCCATATCATTGAGTGTTGGTAGAACAAATATGCATAAACCCCTTGGAATACGTTGACACTCAATATATCTCTTTAGAGTTTTACTCTCCCAACATTTGTTTACCTCCGTAATTTGTGCTTTCTCTACGTCCTTAAGTAGTCTTTTAAGATTACCATTTTGTTCCATTCATGACTCCAAAAGATCCAGAGTTTTCTCACTCCTTTCACTGTCATCAGCAAACATTTCCTTTGCCATTTGTTCTCGTTTGATTAATCTGTCCGCCATTGTTCCTGATTGAGGACGTATTTTGTATCAATGAGGAATGTGTGTATATATATATATATATATACATATGCATTTACATATATATATATATATATATATGTATATATATATATATATAAATATAAATATATATATTTATACATATATATATATATATATATATTCACTGAAAAAACCATAGGTTTCAGGCACGTTATAGTTAGAAATTTGCATTTAAAAAATCACTGAAAAAAACAAAAGGTTTTAGGGACAGTTATAGTTAGTTGGACATTGCACTCATACAAAACCCGTGAAATTCCCCGTTATAGTTAGTTCAGGTAACTATAACTTGCGCCCGCAATGCACTGCTGATGACGTCACATATTACATCACTCATGACATGGTCAGTGACATCACTGATGACATCACTGATGACATCTCAAATGACATCACTGATGACATCACTGATGACATCATCCAGTGACTGTGTGTTTGTGTAAAGTTTAAATATGTTTAATATATATAGGGAAAGGCGTATTGAAGAATGAGTGGGTGTATAAGTGTCTGAATGGATGATTTAGTAGGTGCGTGACTGAGTCTATAAGTGAGTGATTAAACGTATCTTACTGGATGCATGGGTGAGTGACTAAACTGTGTGAATGTCTGTATCCGTCTGTCTGTTGTTGTGTAAGCAGCTGCATGGGTTTCTGACTAGCTAAATGAGTGTCTATATGGGTTATGGATTGGTTCTCTGAGTATCTGTATGGGTGCCTCAGTGTTTGTGTGGGTGAGGTGAGTGTGACTCTGTGCATAGATGTGTGAGTGGGTGATTCACTGGGTGCATGGTTTCAAGAGTGCGTCTGTGATGGACTGTATGGGTGGGTGAGTGTGTGTATGGGTGTGTTAGTGATTGAATGTATATCTCAGTGGTACATGTGTGAGTAACTACATATGTGAAAGGCAGTATATATGTGTGTTGGAGTATATAAATGGCTATAAGTGAGAGTGTGTGATTGTGAGAGTGGCTATATGGATGAGTGTGTGCTTGCATCAGTGATTGCATAGGAGCGTAAGAATGTGCTAGTATTTTTATGAGTAAGTGAGCCGGTGTGTATAACTGTATAGGTGAGTAAATTGGAGTGTGATTAATTATTTGCATGACTGACTAGGTGTGTGAGTACCTCTATGGATGAGTTGCGTTGTGTGAGTGTTTATATAGCTGTATGAGTGCATATGATAGTCCTGTACTGAGTGACTGTAAGTATGAGTATGAGTGAGTAGATGTGTGTGTGTAGACCTAAGAATCAGTGAGTGGGTATGTACTTATTGGTATTGGAGTGTGTATGGTTTTGAGAATGGCAGTCTGTAATTTAGAGTGGGTGTTTCAAAACTTATATTAGGGTGTGAGAAGATGCATTAAATTCTCACATGGATGATGTCATCAGTGATGTCATTTGAGATGTCATCAGTGATGTCATCAGTGATGTCACTGACCATGTCATGAGTGATGTAATATGTGACGTCATCAGCAGTGCATTGCAGGGGCGCGAGTTATAGTTACCTGAACTAACTATAACGGGGGAATTTCACGGGTTTTGTACGAGTGCAATGTCCAACTAACTATAACTGTCCCTAAAACCTTTTGTTTTTTTCAGTGATTTTTTAAGGTTTTTTAAATGCAAATTTCTAACTATAACGTGCCTGAAACCTATGGTTTTTTCAGTGAATTTCAAAGGTTTTTTAAATGCTAATTTCTAACTATAACTTGTCTGAAACCTATGGTTTTTTCAGTGAATTTCAAAGGTTTTTTAAATGCTAATTCCTAACTATAACATGTCTGAAACCTACGGTTTTTTCAGTGAATTTCAAAGGTTTTGTAAATGACAATTTTTAAATGTATTAATTGTTATATTTATTTTTTTAATACTGATTTACTACATTTTTAGAAACAATTTTTTTTACATATTTTATTTTTTAAATTACATTGTAATTACATTATACATTACAAAAATACTTTCTCAGAATGAATTACTTTAGTTTAAATACTTTGCACATAGGCAATAGACTTTTAAGTACAGTAGTTACAGTTGTTGCAATGGGCAACACATTTTCAAACACAATGCAACATTCAGCTCAATGTGAATTTCTAGTTAAATGCAATTAGTTACTTTATGGATTACTTTTCTAACCACAGGACTGGATCCTAGATTCAGTCCTGGGACATCTCCTGTAAACAGTTGAGTAAAAGCGTTTTGGTTACATTAGTGATTTTTAAGGAATATTATTGTATTTTAAAAGTTGACACTTTGAAACTTTTTCTCATAGAATCACCAATGTTATCCTATGGAAGGAAATTCACTTAGCAGGTAAAAACTGTTATCATTACTTTTTCTTACTCAGTGTTGGATCCTGGATCCAGCACTGGTGCATCTCCTGTAAACAGTTGAAAGAATGCGTTTAAGTCATACAGGCGATTTTTAAGGAATATTTGTAGTTTGTGAAAATCGACACTTTGAAACTTTTCTGCTGAAAACCAGACAATGGATTCCTATGGAAGAAAATATAAGTTACTGGTAAGTACGGTTAAAATTACTTTTCAGGGTCAGTGCTGGGCTAAAAGATGCAGCACTGAGGTCTCTCCTGATAACAGGTGAGTAAATCGGAATTCGTATTTCGGCTGATTTTAGAGGAATATTTTAAAGTTCCAAAACTCCACACTTAGAAGAATTTCCAAGTGAAACCAGTCAATGTTAGCCTATGGAAGGAAATTCAAGTTACTGGTAAGTACGGTTAAAATTACTTTTCAGGACCAGTACTGGGCTGAAAGATACAGCACTGAGGTCTCTCCTGATAACAGGTGAGTAAATCGGAATTCGTATTTCGGCTGATTTTAGAGGAATATTTGTATGTTTCAAAAATCAACACTTAGAAACTTTTTCAGCAAAAAGCAGGCAATGATATCCTATGGAAGGAAATTCAAGTTACTGGTAAGTACGGTTAAAATTACTTTTCAGGATTAGTACCGGGCTGAAAGATGCAGCACTGCGGTCTCTCCTGATAACAGGTGAGTAAATCCGAATTCGTAGTTCGGCAGATTTTAGAGGAATATTTGCACAATGGTGAAGGTAGGGGCGGGGCCTGAGGTGACATCTGTGCAAACGCGCCCCGTGGCGCGTTTTAAGTTGGGGGATTAAGTCCCCTTGAATCATGAGGGTCCCTAGGGGCCAACTAGCCCACCAAGAACCTCCAGTATGCGCCAGGGGCTGCGTTGCAGAGACGTGTAGAGGGGCCACACCCCTTTTACACCTCTCTGCAACGCAGCTCTGTGGCGCTTTCTGGATGTACCTGTTGGGCTAGTTGGCCCCAGGGACCCTCAGGATTGAAGGGGATTTAATTCCCCATCTTAAAACGCGCCACGGGGCCTGTTTGCACACATGTCACCTGAAGCCCCGCCTCCTCCCTTCACCACTGTGCAAACGCGCCCTGTGGCGCGTTTTAAGTTGGGGGATTAAGTCCCCTTGAATCCTGAGGGTTCCTGGGGGCCAACTAGCCCACCATGTACCTCCAAAAGCGCCACAGAGCTGCGTTGCAGAGAGGTGTATAAAGGGGCGTGGCCTCTGTACACCTCTCTGCAACGCAGCCCCCTGGCGCATACTGGAGGTTCCTGGTGGGCTAGTTGGCCCCCAGGGACCCCCAGTATTCAAAGGGAATTACTTCCCCATCTGCAAACGCGCCAGGGGTCAAAACCGGGAGGTCAGAAAGCAAAAAGTCAGGGGAAACACGCCAAAAGATGCCAAGTCTAACACATGTCCCCTCCAGCTGAAAGTAGGGAGAACTACCCAACCCCATTGGAGTTCTCTTCACTAAGGCGGAAGAACCTGGACAGACCATCTGCGTTGGCGTGTTCTGTACCAGGACGGTGTTCCACCGTAAAGTCCATTCCCTGTAGGGAGATGGACCACCTCAGCAGTTTTGGATTCTCGCCCCTCATTTGCATCAACCATCTGAGGGGCCTGTGGTCTGTCTGAACCCGGAAGTGAGTCCCAAACAGGTATGGTCTCAACTTCTTCAGCGCCCAGACCACAGCAAAAGCTTCCCTTTCTATGGCACTCCACCTCTGTTCCCTGGGAAGTAGTCTCCTGCTAAGGAAGACTACAGGCTGATCCAGGCCCTCTTCGTTCAGTTGTGAGAGCACCGCTCCCACACCATGCTCTGAAGCGTCAGTCTGCATGACGAATTCCTTGGAGAAGTCAGGTGCCTTGAGCACGGGCGCCGTGCACATGGCTGCCTTCAGGGCATCAAAAGCTTTCTGGCAGGACTCAGTCCAGATCACTTTCCTGGGCTGCCTCTTAGAGGTCAGCTCTGTTAAGGGGGCAACAATGGTGCCATAGCCCTTAACAAATCTCCTATAGTAACCGGTGAGACCTAAGAAGGCTCTCACCTCTGTCTGGGTTTTGGGGGGTTCCCAAGCCAGAATGGTGTCAATCTTGGATTGTAGGGGCGCCACCTGGCCGCTTCCTACCTGGTGTCCCAAGTACACCACAGAACCCTGCCCGATCTGGCACTTACTGGCCTTGATCGTGAGGCCTGCACCTTGCAGAGACCTCAACACTTTCTCAAGGTGCTGTAAATGTTCTTCCCAGCTGGAACTGAACACAGCAATGTCATCCAGGTAGGCGGCACTGAAATCCTCCAGCCCCGCCAACACCTGATTGACCAACCTCTGAAAGGTGGCAGGGGCATTCTTCAACCCAAAGGGCATCACCCGGAATTGGTAATGACCTTCTGGGGTTGAGAATGCTGATCTCTCCTTGGCCCCATCGGTTAAGGCAATCTGCCAGTACCCAGACGTCAAATCAAACGTGCTGAGGAACCGGGCAGCTCCCAACCGATCAATGAGCTCATCAGCTCTGGGGATGGGGTGCGCGTCAGTCCTGGTGACGGCATTGAGCCCACGGTAGTCCACACAAAACCGGAGTTCTGGAGTGGCACCGGGCGCCGCAGCCTTTGGGACCAAGACCACTGGGCTGGCCCAAGGACTGTGGGAGGGCTCAATCACCCCTAACGCCAACATCTTAGAGACCTCCTCCTTGATGCTGGCTCTGACCCGGTCAGTCAACCTGTAAATCTTGTGCTTCACAGGATGGCTGTCACCAGTGTCCACGTCATGGGTACACCAGTGAGTAACACCGGGGGTCAGAGAGAACAGTGGGGCGAACTGTCCCAACAACTGGCGACAGTCCCCCTGCTGCTCCTGAGTCAGAGTAGGGGAGAGGATCACACCCTCTACTGACCCATCATGCTCCTTGGTAGACAGGAGGTCAGGGAGAGGCTCACTCTCCTCTTCCACCCCATCATCTGTCGCCAAGAGCATACTCACTTCGGACCTCTCGAGGTGGGGCTTGAGGCGGTTCACGTGAAGGACCCTCAAAGGGTTCCTCAGAGCCTGCAAATCCACCAGGTAGGTGACGTCACTTTTGCGCTCCTTTACCTCATATGGCCCAGTCCACTTGTCCTGCAAGGCACAAGGTGCTACTGGGGCCATGACCCACACTTTTTGCCCAGGTTGAAATTCGACCAGAGTGGCATTCTGGTCATACCATCTCTTCATTTCTTCCTGGCTTGCTTCTAGGTTCGCCTGAGCGAGTTTCCTGAAGCGGGCAGTTTGGTTTCTAAAGGCCAGCATGTAGCTAAATACATCCTGGGGAGTTTTCCTGGGAGCCGCCTCCCAGCCTTCCTTTACCAAACTCAGAGGTCCTCTGACAGGGTGGCCATACAGGAGCTCAAAGGGGCTGTACCCAAGAGACTTCTGAGGTACCTCCCTGTATGCAAAGAGTAGGCATGGCAAGAGGACGTCCCACTTACGCCTCATGGGTTCTGTTAGACCCTTGATCATGCCTTTCAAGGTCTGGTTGAATCTCTCCACCAGACCGTTTCCTTGTGGGTGGTAAGGAGTGGTGAACTTGTAGGTTACACCACACTCCTTCCACAGGGATGTCATTTACTTCGATATGAAATTGGTCCCCCTATCAGAAACCACCTCTCTGGGGAATCCCACACGGGAAAAGATCCCCATTAACACCCGGCCCACCACTGGCGCCGTCGTTGTCCTGAGAGGGATTGCCTCCGGGTACCGGGTGGCATGGTCCACCAAGACCAGGATGTACCTGTTGCCCATGGCTGTATTGGGATCCAGTGGCCCCACAATATCCATCCCTACCCTTTCAAAGGGTGTTCCAACAACAGGAAAAGGTTGGAGAGGAGCTTTGACCTTCCTCCCACTCTTACCACTTGCCTGGCAAGTTTGGCAAGACCTACAGTGTGCATCTGACTGCCTTCGCATTTGGGGCCAAAAGAAGTGGGTGACAAGCCTGTCAAAGGTCTTGTCCTGCCCCAAATGTCCTGCCAAAGGCACGTCATGAGCCAGACCCAGTAGGAAGGTCCTGAAGCGCTGGGGTACCACCAGCACACGGGCTGACCCAGGCTCAGCAACCTTAGGCTCACTGTACAGGAGACCACTCTCCCAGTAGATCAGATGTGACCCGGACTGATTACCAGCTGCCTGGTCTGCAGCCTGCCGCCGCAGACCCTCCAGAGTAGGGCACTCGCTCTGCTCCCTGCAGAACTCCTCCCTGGTGGGACCCCCTTCTTGCTGCCAATGGGTCAGCTCAGAGATGTCTCCCAGTTCGGCTACCTGCTCCCCTGTAGGCACCGGGCGTCCCCTCGAGGTCCGCCTCCTCCCGGTCCGTGGGAACTTCGGGGGCCGGTTTCCAGCGCCCCTGCCCTTTCTCTTGGCAGGGACTTGAGCCACTGTTTCAGGCTCCAAGTCCTTTTGATCACCCTTTCTGGCTGCCATTGACCGAGTAGACACGCATGCCCACTCTGGCAACCCAAGCATCTCCAAGTGAGACCTGAGCTCAACCTCCTTCCATGAGGACTGCTCCAGGTCGTTTCCTAGCAGACAATCTACAGGCATGGTAGGGCTCACTACCACCCTTAAGGGACCTGAGACCCCCCCCATTCAAAGGGAACCTGCGCCACCATACACTGGCGCTCAGAGTTGTTGACAGCAACTACTTGGTGGAATGCTCCTGGGACTACTTGCTTCTCAGACACCAGGTGACACCGGACTGAGGTCACACTGGCTCCAGTGTCTCTGAGAGCCTCTACCCTGTTCCCATTAATGGTCACCCAGGTGCTATATTTCTTTGTGTTAGGGGGCACCTGGTTTCCTGGGACCATCTCACTGTCCCCGAGTGAGACAAGGGTCATTTCTGCGGGATCCCCACCCTCCTGTGGGCACCCCTCCTCCCCAAGCGCTACACTAGCCAACACTTTGGATTGTCCACCGGTGGGTGGCTGTGTCCCCTTCGGGCACTTGGGGTCCCCCTTAAAGTGACCTACCTGGTCACATGCATAACACTTGCGGGGGCCGGTCTCAACAGGCTTCCCTGTAGAGACCCCTTTCTTCTTATCACCGGGGGCTGGGAACCTTTACCCTCGGTATTAGTTTGGGGCCCTTTAGAGAACTCCTGTGCTTTACCCTTGTCCCCCCCACCTTTCTGCTGGGGACCCTGCCCACCTTTGGCTGAGTCTCCCCCAAACGCTTTCTTGTGGACCCTGGTACTCACCCAGCGGTCCGCTTCCATAGCAAGCTTCCTGGGGTCAGTTAGCTTACTATCAACTAGGTGCTGGCGCAGATCTGCAAAACATAGACTAGACAAGTGCTCCCATGCAATCAAGTTGTAGAGCCCCTGAAAATCTGTTACGCTACTGCCCTTCACCCAACCATCCAGAGACCTGCATCACACATCCACACATTCCAACCAAGTGTTGGCATCGGACTTCTTACTGGACCTTAACTGATCCCTGTACTTTTCAGGAGTCAGACCATACTTCGTGAGAAGGGCATCCTTCATGTCAGCATAGGTGAGGTGATACCCCTTACCCAAAGCTATCAGAGCATCCCTTGCTTCTTCCGGGAAAAGTGGCCACAATCCTGCTCCCCAATTCTCCTCAGGGACCCCATTCATGTGTATGGCTGCCTCATAACCCTGAAACCACCTTTGTATGTCATCCCCCTTCTTGAACTCCTTGCCTACGTTCTTGGGAATGTGCACAATCCTGTCTGCCTTTCTGGACGAATTGCTGCCACCATCTGAGCCTGACTTACTCCTAAGTTCTAGCTCCTTCAGTTCTCTCTCATGCTCTAAGAGCATCTTCCTCTCCTCTATGGCCAATCTCTTCTCCTCCCGCTCACTCTCCAGCCTGAGCTTCTGCAGCTCGAACTGCCTTGCCTCCCGCCTGTCCTCCAGCTCCTCTGGGGACAGACTGCTGCTGCCTGACCTGGCGGGTTCCCCCTACCCAAAAGCACATCCACCCTAGAAATAGGCTCCTCCACCTCCTCACTGAGATCACCAGGCTGCCCATTGGCATGTCTGGCTGCTACCCAGGCCCTCAGCGCCTTCTGTAGCTCCTCCTTCCTTGTGAGGCCTTTAATTTGGACTTTCAGGTTTTTACAAATCGCTCGTAACTCCTTTACGGCGTAGGATTCCAACCTGTCCTCCTCAAAGATAACTTCCAGAGATGCAACGGATGATGCAATTGATTCAGGCATGACAAAAGTAGTGAGTTGAAAACTGGCAAGATCAAAAATAGGCCAATAGAAAAAGAACCAGTATGTGGTACGTAATGGTCTGCGATATGGTAGTAGTGCACACCAATCACTGTAAGTCAAGTGCAAACGCAAGTCCTATCCTCACCGCTGACAACCAATGTTAGAAATGGGATCTCTAGTTGGCAAGGGCTTGCACCTTTGTCCAAGTAGGGACCCTTCTTCCTAGTCAGGGTAAGGGTTGTTACACTCGTGAAGTAACCCCTGCTCACCCTCGTGGTAGCTTGGCACGAGCAGTCGGGCTTAATTCAGAGGCAGTGTGTAAAGCATTTGCACATAACCAACAGTAATACAGTGTAAGCACTACAAACGGACACCACACCAGTTTAGAAAAATAACCAATATTTTATATACTCAAGACAAGACCAATTACGACAAAAATCCACAATACTATACTTTACGAATGAATACTTGATACGGTAACTTCTTCTTTGCAGGAATAGCACAAAAGCAAAGTTCGTACGAGTCGGTAGCTCCGTCCGAGCCTACCGTGATGCTGAAAACCACAGAGTCTAACAGTTCCAGCCGACCGCGTCGATACGGGCCAGCAGAGTCATGAACAGACTCGGTTACAGTACTTTTCTCGTTGTGGCTGGTACGGAGTGTACGAGCCGGTCGGCGTTCGTCGCGGTTGCGGTGCAAGACGGAGCGATGCAAGGTGCGATGTCCCTCGATGCGGTGCAGGCAGCGGCTCGATGAGCGTCGGGCAGACGGAGTCGGTGAGTCCAAGGCGTGCGATGCAGGGTGAGACGATGCTCGATGCGGTGCTGACAGGTTGCGATGCAGGCGACCTAGCCGGAGTGCGGGAGCTGGCGTTGGACAGTGGTGCGAGTCGGAGCGGTGCGTCGCAGACGTGCGAGCGGTGCCCCAAATGCGGTGCGGTCACGACTCTTGAGCCAGTTGCAGCGACAGCGTCGGTCTGGTCCGGCTGGCACAGTGAAGCGATGCGATGCGAACTGCGGTGCCCACAGGTCACGGTGCAAGCAGCGGCTCGGTGCTGACGGCGTCGGACGTCGCCCACGGTGAGACCAGGGTTGCGATGCGAAGCGGGGCGATGCGGTCTGCGGTGCAAACAGGTCACCGGTCAGGGATGGATTCGGTTGACGGAGTCGGTTGCAGTTCCCTTCCTCTGTGGCAACTGAAACAGCGTTCCAGAAGCGGTACCCAGAGGCTTGTGAAGTCTTTGTAGTCCCTGAGACTTCTTAACAGGAGGCCAGCTCGGTTTCAGGCCCTTGGAGATACTCAGCACAAGTTTGTAGAAAGTTCAGTCCAGTCCTTTCACTGCCCAAGGCAGAAGCAGCAGCTGCAGGCCAACCCAACAAAGCAACAACACAGCAAAGGGGCAGTACTCCTCCTGGCAGCTCTTCCAGCGCTTCGTCTTGGCAGGTTCCTTGATTCCAGCGAGATCTAAATTCATGGGGTCAGGGCCCCAATATTTATATCCCAAATTCCTTTGTTCTCTGAAGGCAGAGAGGCCTTTGCCTAGTCCAAACCAGTTCTGGAGCACTTTGTTGACAAGTCTCCGTCCCTTCTTTCAGTGAGTAGGCCAGGGACATCAGACGCACCACAGGAGGTGGAGCCAGCATTGTGGAGGGAAGGCACTGTCCTATTCATGGCCCAGGTGCGACCCTTCCCACCCATCTACATGTAGATCTTGCTATTCACCCCTGTGCTGACTCACCCTGTCTCCTGGCATCCCCCAGCCCCTGTCACTCACACTCCAGACAAGGAATACACAACCTCGCAGAGGCAGGCTTGGATGGTTAGACAAGAAAATACCCACTTTCTAAAAGTGGTATTTTCAAACACAGAATGTTAAAACCAACTTCACTAAAAGATGCATTTTATCATTCTGAGTCCAGGCATACTAAACTCGAATTTCTACCATGTTCCCGGGGTCAGTTAGGATTATAAGCTGTAATAATCAAAACTGCCCGTTCTGGCCTAGGGGGAACAGGTAGCCTTGCAATAGTGAAAAACGAACTAGGCTGTAATTCACTATCAGGACATGCCGCACACACCTGGGCATGTCCTACCTTTCGCATACAACGCACCCTGCCCACAGGGGTACCTTGGGCCTACCTTAGGGGTGACTAACATGTAGCAAAGGGAAGGTTTAGGGACTTGCAAGTGTGTGCACTTGCCAAGTCGACATGGCAGCCCCAGGCTGCGCACAGGCTCTGCAATGGCAGGCCCGAGTTACACTTTACGGGCTGTTTGCGTGGGTGGCACAATCCAGTGCTGCAGCCCACCAACAGCATTTGGTCTAGAGGCCCTGGCACTCGCAGTGCACTTTACAAGGGACTGACACCTAAACCAAATAGGCCAATCATGGAAACACCAATCCATAACACATTTTATACAGGAGCACTTGCACTTTCCCACTGGACCGCAGTGAGGAAAGTGTGCAGAATCATTACACCAGCAAAAACAGAGTCAAAACCGGGAGGTCAGAAAGCAAAAAGTCAGGGGAAACACGCCAAAAGATGCCAAGTCTAACAATCCCTGAAACCTGTGATTTTTACAGGGAATTTCTAAGGTTTTTTAAATGCTAATTTCTAACTATGCCTACATAGGAAGAACATGTACAGTAAGAGAAAGAAAGGTGCAAAAAGAAGCAAGAGAAATGCAGAAAGATGGACGAGAGGTGCAGTAAGAGGAAGAAAGGTGCAGAAAGAATCAAGAAAAATGCATAAAGAGGCAAAAGAAGTCCTGAAAGAGGAAGAAAGGTGGAGAAAAAAGCAAGAGAAGTGCAGAAAGAAGCAACTGAGGTCCAGAAAGAGGCCTACTTCGACTGTACCTTACCACAGACTCATACAAAGTAGCCTAATCATTAATCCTTCTCCCAAGATGTATTAAACCTCACTTTTGTCTTGAAGGTTCACTATTTATCGACTACTCAGAATGTTAGGCCTACCAAATGTAAAACAGCAATCCTAACGATATCACTCTTGTAAGTCTGACCAAGTTTGTGAAGGTGTGCATGTGTGAATCTGTGCTTTTACCTAGTGACATGTTACATAAAAATAAACATAGAAATACTTGAATACCTGTGTTTCAAACAGCATACTTTGTGTACAAAAAGGTGTATGTATTTCTACCTGCTCATAATACAGGGCACATGGGTATTCAATCCTATATTTGAGGGGACCTATAGCACCTATATACATAAGACATGTCTGCCTGTGCAACCGAATGACAGAGCAGAGCTAAGAAGATTTGACCACGTATAAGAGAAGCTACACGCTTTTTAAGCTACCATCTTCAGATGCATGACATATGAGAATACATGTACAAGTAGACATATACCTCAGTCACGAGAGCACATAGACCTTTAAACTTGACAGCTTGCACTTCCCATTTGAATTTAGAAACAGATGAGAGAAGTACAGAAAGAAGCAAGAGAACTGCAGAAAAAAACAAGAGAAGTGCAGAAAGAGTAAGAAATGTGCAGAAAGAGGCAAGAGTAGTGCAGAAAGAGGCAAGAGAACTGCAGAAAGAGGCAAGATATTTGCAGAAACAGGCAAAGGAGGTGCAGGAAGAGGGAACAGGGGTGCAGACAGAGGCAAGAGAGGTGCAGAAAGAAGGAATAGGGGTACAGAAAGAAGCAAGAGGGGTGCAGAAATTTGCAAGAGAGGTGCAGAAAGAAGCAAGAGCAGTGCACAAAAAACCAACAGAGGTGCAGAAAGAGGCAAGAGGGGTGCAGAAAGAGGCAAGAGAAGTGCAGAAAGAAGCAAAACAAGTGCAGAAAGAGGCAAGAGGGGTGCAGACAAAGGCAAGAGAGGTGCATAAAGAGGGAAGAGGGATGCAGAAAGAGGGAAGAGGGGTGCAGAAATGGGCAAGAGAGGTGAAGAAAGAAGCAAGAGAAGTGCAGAAAGAGGCATGAGAAGTGCAGAAAGAGGCAAGAGAGGTGCAGAAAGAGGCAAGAGTGGTGCAGAAAGAGTCAAGAGAGGTGCAGAAAGAGGGAAGACAAGTGCAGAAAGAGGCAAGAGAGGTGCAGAAAGAGGCAAGAGAGGTGCAGAAAGAGGGAAGAGGGGTGCAGAAAGGGGCAAGAAGAGTGCATAAAGAGGCAAGAGAGGTGCAGAAACAGGCAGGATAGGTGCAGAAGCAGGTAGGAGAAGTGCAGACAGAAGCTAGAGAAGTGCTGAAAGAGGCAAGAGAAGTGCTGAAAGAAGCAACAGAGGTGTAGAAAGAAGAAAGAGAAGTGATGAAAGAGACAAGAGGGGTGCAGAAAGAGGCAGGAAAGGTGCAGAAAGAGGCAAGTAGGGTGCAGAAACAAGCAAGAGGGGTACAGAAAGAAGCAAGTGAGGTGCAGAAAGAGGCAAGAGAGGTGCAGAAAGAGGCAAGAGAGGTACAGAATCAAGACAAGAGAAGTGCAGAAAGAGGCAAGAGAAGTGCTGAAAGAAGCAACAGAGGTGTAGAAAGAAATAAGAGTAGTGATGAAAGAGACAAGAGAGTTGTAGAAAGAAACAAATGATGTGCAGAAAAAAGCAATAGAGTTGCAGAAAGATGTACGTGAGGTGCAGAAAGAGGCAAGAGAGGTGCATAAAGCGGCAAGAGAGGTACCGAAAGAAGCAATAGGGGTGCAGAAAGAGCCTAGAGGGATGCAGAAAGAGGCAAGAGAAGTGCAGAAACAGGCAAGAGAAGTGCAGAAAGAGGCAACAGAGTTGCAGAAATGGGCAAAAGAGGTGCAGAAAGAGGCGAGCGGTGCAGAAAGAAAAAACAGGGGTGCTGAAAGAGGCAATAGGGGTGTAGAAATATGCAAAAGAGGTGCACAAAGAAGCAAGAGCAATGCAGAAAGAACCAACAGAGGTGCAGAAAGAGGCAAGAGGGGTGCAGAAAGAGGCAAGAGAAGTGCAGAAAGAAGCAAAAGAGGTGCAGAAAGAGGCAAGAGGGGTGCAGAAAGAGGCAAGAGAGGTGCAGAAAGAGGCAAGAGAGCTGCACAAAGAAGGAAGAAGGGTACAGAAAGAAGCAAAAGGGGTGCAGAAAGAAGCAAGAGAGGTGCAGAAAAAAGCAAGAGAAGTGCAGAAAGAAGCAACAGAGGTGTAGAAAGAAGAAAGAGAAGTGATGAAAGAGACAAGAGAAGTGCAGAAAGAGGCAAGAGAGGTGCAGAAAGAGGGAAGAAGGGTGCAGAAAGAGGCAAGAGGGGTACAGAAAGAAGCAAGTGAGGTGCAGAAAGAGGCAAGAGAGGTGCAGAAAGAGGCAAGAGAGGTACAGAATCAAGACAAGAGAAGTGCAGAAAGAGGCAAGAGAAGTGCTGAAAGAAGCAACAGAGGTGTAGAAAGAAATAAGAGTAGTGATGAAAGAGACAAGAGAGTTGTAGAAAGAAACAAATGATGTGCAGAAAAAAGCAATAGAGTTGCAGAAAGAGGCACGTGAGGTGCAGAAAGAGGCAAGAGAGGTGCATAAAGCGGCAAGAGAGGTACCGAAAGAAGCAATAGGGGTGCAGAAAGAGCCTAGAGGGATGCAGAAAGAGGCAAGAGAAGTGCAGAAACAGGCAAGAGAAGTGCAGAAAGAGGCAACAGAGTTGCAGAAATGGGCAAAAGAGGTGCAGAAAGAGGCGAGCGGTGCAGAAAGAAGGAAGAGGGGTGCTGAAAGAGGCAATAGGGGTGTAGAAATATGCAAAAGAGGTGCACAAAGAAGCAAGAGCAATGCAGAAAGAACCAACAGAGGTGCAGAAAGAGGCAAGAGGGGTGCAGAAAGAGGCAAGAGAAGTGCAGAAAGAAGCAAAAGAGGTGCAGAAAGAGGCAAGAGGGGTGCAGAAAGAGGCAAGAGAGGTGCAGAAAGAGGCAAGAGAGCTGCACAAAGAAGGAAGAAGGGTACAGAAAGAAGCAAAAGGGGTGCAGAAAGAAGCAAGAGAGGTGCAGAAAAAAGCAAGAGAAGTGCAGAAAGAAGCAACAGAGGTGCAGAAAGAAGCAAGAGGGGTGCAGAAAGAAGCAACAGACGTTCAGAAAGAGGCATGAGAAGCGCAGAAAGAGGCAAGAGAAGTGCAGAAAGGATCAACAGAGGTGCAGAAAGAAGCAAGAGAGGTGCAGAAGAAAGAAGCAAGAGAGGTGCAGAAAGAAGGGAGATGACAAAAGCGGAAGAGATGTGCAGAAAGAGGCAAGGGAAGTGCAGAAAAAGGAAGAAATGTGCCGAAGCAAGAGAAACGTAGAAAGAGGCAAGAGAGGCACAGAAAGAAGCACTATTGGTTTGCACACTATTAGTACCAATTTAACACCCACATTTAGCAATAAGTAACAGGTGACCATTCTATGTTTGCAAAGGGCCTCCCACCACGCTGTAACATTTGTAGCTGCATTTTTTGTTACGTTTTGAGCCGTTTGAGCTAGAAACATGTTTTTTTTCGTTCAAATCTGCGGATTATGTAGCAGATGATGGATTATGTGGTAAATGCAGAAAATGTATAACTGTGCGAAAGTTGGTGCAGCCAAACAGTTGCATAACTCCAGTGGCCCTGCTCATACCTCTGACTAGGTCCAGAAGTGCTCCTCATTGGTTCCTTCTCTTTTTGTCTCATTCAGTTTATAGTTTAGCTTATATGGAAACTAGCAAGACTACACCTGAGGTTACCACTCCACAACACAGACTACCATACCACATAATTACTCTCCATAACACATAATCCCACTCTATATAATTCCTATACACAAAATACCACATCATTTCTATCCACATAATTTCACTGCACAATATACCACATAAGTCCACTACACACAACGTACATCCACTCCACTCCAAAAACATTAGTAAAACACTTTTATATTTACAACACCAATAGCTATAACTCTAGCAAATGTGAGACCTATTACATTGCAAATGCTTCTTTAACTAGTAGTCATGTTTGCAGAGTGGTGGAGATGCCTTAATACTTTTTGGGCCCTGCAGACCCGATTCCCCAGGGCCTGAGCCATTTTTTAATTTTTTTTAAATATACAGGAAGGGGGCCGCGAGGCCCCCCTCCCAAGGCTGATTTTGGCCCCGGGGACCCCATCCCCCGGGGCATGGCCACTTCTATTTTGTTTTTTTAAACCTAGATTTAAAGGAGGGGGTCTGACGGCCCGGCTCCTGAGGCCATTTTTGGCCCCCCCTCCTGAGGGCATTTTCAGCCCCGGGGACCCCATCCCCCGGGGCTTTGCCTCTTTTTTTAAATATATTTTCTATTTTATGGGAGGGGGGCCGCATGGCCTTACCTGGGCCACTTTTGGCCCCGGAAACCCCATCCCCAGGGCCTGCTGATCCTTTTTTCAAAAAAGAAATTGGAGGGGGGCCACGTGGCCCCCCTCCTCAGGCCAATTTTGGCCCCGGGGACCCCATTCCCCGGGGCCTAGCCTTATTTCTTTATTTTTGTTAATTAAAAAGGGGAGGGGGACTGAGTGGCCCCCCTCCCGGGCCATTTTTGGCCCCGGGGACCCCATCCCCCGGGACATGGCCTCACTGTTGAGGACCGCAGGGGAGCCCCTATGCCCCCACGGTCCCTGCAAGCTCCCTGCCTTCTGCTGGAGCCGGCATTGCTTTTGGACAAAGGGGGCTGCTGACATGCAGCTCCCTTTGCCCAAAAGAAAATCTACTTCACTTCATGGAAGAGAGAGCAGTTTTCCTCCTCTCGCTTCCATGAAGTGAAGCAGAAGTTTGATATGACAGGGCGGTCCCTGGGGCTGCGGGGGGCTGCATGCCCCTGCACATTATTAGCAAAGCCCCGGGGATGTGGCAGTCCCCGGGACTGTGTGGGGGGCAGGACCCCCCACACTTTATTTAAATTATTGAAGCCCCGGGGAGGTGGTGGTCCCCAGGGCTTGAGGGGGCCCATCAGGCCCCCAAACATAATAAAAGTAATGCCAAGGGGAGGTGGCGGTCCCTGGGACTGTGGGGGCCCCTGCGGGCCCCCGCATAACAATTATGCATTGCCTCCGGGACCTGGCCCAACCGGGGGCTTAAAAGAAACTAAGGGGCATATTCACAAGGAGCTAACACTGAATTAACGGCACTTCATCGCAGCCAAAGTCGTGATAAATCTACCTCCCCATTCACAAGCCGGTGTAAACAGCCCACAGCACCAGTTTACCCGTGATAGCAGCCGCAAAAAACATCGCCACAGAGGACCCCCGCAAATATCGCTAATGAGATGTAGAGTGGGCGTTCCCGTGTGAAAAGTCGAGACAACATCACACCTCAACATTCACAACGACCAGCCACATCGGCGATAAGAACACAAAACAGGTGATAAGGTGCGGTAGCCGCAGGTATTCAACACCTGCCTCAAGCATGTGTAAAGATGGACGTCTACCTGCAGTAGGCAATGGAGTCCCACGCACAGCCATAACCGAAGAACAAACGACGCCATGGAGCTACTCTACATGCAGCTCGGAGCCCCAACAGGGCCACAACACCCACCGCCACCACCCCCTGGACCGCCACCACCCCCAGGACCCGGACCCGCTCCCCCCCGGACCACCACAGAGGCAGCGTAGAGTAAGACAGCGGACCTACCGAAAATGCACCACTCTCACAGACCTAACGCCCGCGGAAGTCATTGCCCACTACAGGCTCAAAAGGACAACCATCCTCCGCATCCTGACCCACATCGCCCACAGGTTGACGGTCCCAACACAGCGGAGAACAAACATCCCACCGCAGACAAAGCTGCTGGCAGTGCTGCACCTGTTGGCCTCTGGGACCTTCCAACCAACAACTGCCAGAGTCGGAGGGATCTCACAGCCAGCCCTATCAAAGTTCATCACACCCGTCCTGGATGCCATCATCAGCTTCATACCCCAGTACCTTCACTTCCCCAACACTGCGCAGGAGACTAAGCAAGGCTTCTACGCCAAAGCCGGATTCCCGGCCGTGTTGGGGCAATCGACTGCACACATGTCCCACTTGTGCCCCCTGTGGATACTGCACACCACTACCGCAACAGGAAGCACACGCATTCCATCAATGTGCAGGCAATAGTGGACCACCGGGGAATGTTCACCAATGTCGTTGCCAACTACCCAGGCAGTGTGCATGATTCCTTCATCTTCCGACAGTCCATCATCAACCAGCACTTCCAGAATGGCACATATGGAACGGGACTGCTCGTTGGTAAGTACCAAATCAACACCCCACACATCCCACAGCCACCAATGCACAAGGCACAACTGTGGGGATGCACATGTGACATAACCACATCGACATGATGAACTACACGACCACCTACCAGACGCGACTACACCACTCCATGGTCATCCTGGGCTACCCATGCACCCAATACAGACTTCACATGGCACGACAGCCACACAACAGCTGAACGTGTGGAGATGCAGAATGCAGTCATGACACATGTGAGGCACTGCTCTGCCCTCATGACCCTACCCCAGTCTCCCGCAGGTCAGCGTCCCATGGTGGTGGGCCCGTGTCGGCCGCTGTGCATCCGGGGCGACTAGCCCTGTGCGCCTCGAGTCATCCCCCCTTGTAGTTCTGACATTGCATGTCTGTGTGCCTGATGACTGTTGGTGTAGTTGCCAGCACCAGCTACTCCCTGAGGGCTGGCTTACACTCACCCCACACACAGCCAGCACAGGCGTCACTGAATTGGTGGGCCTGCCATCACATCCTGCCGAACCAAGTATTGACTCTTTTCTCCCTGCACTGTCACAGGTGATCAAGGATATACACTCTGCCCTTGGATGATGACACCCCTCCGAGACCCGAACACATCGGCCCAGAGGCAGTACAATGCGGCCCACATACGCACCAGGGGCTTCGTTCAACGCACATTTCGCGTGTTGAAGTCACATTTCAGGTTCCTGGACGGCACTGGTGGGAAGCTCCTGTACAGCCCGGACGTCGTGTGCAAGATGATCGTTGCATGTTGTGTGTTGCACAACATATGTCTCCACACCAGGGCCCCATGGATCCCAGTTCCAGAGGTACCGGACGATGATGGGGGTGATGGGGCAGGTGGCCCACATCCCACTGCAGCTGCAGCAGGAATGGCCCGTAGGGACTCCATCATTGACACTTACTTCTCATGAGCACGTCACATTGTGACCGTCCGTGGCATTCATGGGACAGTGGTAGATGTCCAAATGCACTGCATGTGTGAATAAAACATATTTGCAGGTCACAGGTTGGAATTGTACATTGTCATGTTACATGTCCCTGGGGTTTCGGATGTGATTTGCCATGTTGTGCACATTTTCTGAACCAGTTGTGTCCTGTGTTCAGTTGTGGAGGTGTTGCAGTTTGTACCGGGATGTTGTCACTGTCGGGGTACACTTCTGCTTATGTGCGTATGCTGCACGGTGGGTGTGTCGCTCCTGCGGCTCTGATTTGTCTGCCACTGGTCTCTTTCATGTGGTGTGCCTGTAGGTTCTGTTCTTCCATGGTGCGTGGATGTTGTGGTGTGCATGTTGTCCTCTGCAGTTGGCCAGGGTGCATCCGTGGTACTCCGCTGTTGATGTATTTTGTTCGGTGGCATTTTCCGTATACTGTTCTTGTGCTTTTTCCCGCATTCCGCGTGCGTATTGCTGCCCTCGCGCTGGTTGTCACTGTTTTCTTATCGCGCTTTGGCCCATCGCAGCTTTTTTCGCGTTGTGGTTTGTGTTTTTATCTCCTTCGACGTGGTTGTATCGCGGACATTGGCCGCGGTGTCGGCCAACTATCGCATGCTACCGCCGTGTTGTGAATTCCACGTTGACACAGGGTTATTTTCCCAAGATAGGCTGCGATATTGAAAGTTGCGTTACGCTACTCTTGTGGTAGTTATCACACGTTCTTGTGAATATACCCCTAAGTGCGGGAAAATGCGCTTGTTTTTTTTTGTAAATTTTCGAAGGAATTTGCGGACCCTACGTGAATCCTGCTGAATTTGTTTTTAAAAAAATGCTTTTTTTGGCCCTCAGGGTCCCTGTGGGACCCCCTGAGCAGGCCTAGGGGGTCAGGGTGTTTCTACCCTGCCCCCTTCCTGGTTTGAAGTGTTGGCAGCCAATCAGAATCAAGCTCATGATCGGGAGGGTTCGTGGATCCACCGCGGTCACAAGATACTAATATTTTTTTATATATGAATTTCTCAGCAACTTCTGAACGGATTTACACCATCTAAAAAAAGGTCGCTTTGTGAGCCAAAACCTCACTTTTTGCTAACTTTGGTGTAATTCCGTTCAGCAGTTCGGGCTGTAGCCTTGTCTAAAGTTTTCTATCAAAATTAACATGGAGAAAACGCGTTTTGTGACCCCCCTTTTTTCTCGGCACCTGCTTGACGAATCACCCCGAAACTTTCAAGGTAAGAGCTGACCTGAGCGGGCCATTAGTTTTGAAAATTTCACGAAGATTCGTCGAACAGCACCAATGATATTGGCAAAAGAAAAAACGCTTTTTGAATAGAAACAAGGTCCTAACTATAACTACCCACTGGCAACCGCCAGTAGGTAAAAAATATATATTTATCGCCATTAGGTTATATATATATATATATATATATATATATATATATATATATATATATATATATATATATATATATATATATATATATATATATATATTATCTACTGGCGGTCGCCAATAGATAGTTATAGTTGGGACCTATTTCCCATAGGAAATCCGCAACATTCTATTCCCAATAACTTTGGCGCCGGTTGACGAATCTTAGCGAAATTTTCAAAACTTATGGCCCGCTCCGGTCCGCTCCTATCTTGAAAGATTCGGAGTGATTCGTCAAGTGGGGGCCGTGAAAAAAGGGGGGTCCCAAAACATGTTTTCCCCATGCAATTTTCCATAGGAACCTTTAGTCGCAGCTACAGCCCGAACTGCTGAACGGAATTACCCCAAATTTGGCAAAAAGGTAGCCCTTGGTTCAGAGTCGTGCCTTTTCATTAAATGGTGTAAATCCGTTCAGTAGGTCCTGAGAAATTTGAAAAAGAAAACACATATATATGTGGGCGGAGCCTAACCACACATGTCATCGTGAGATCTGATTGGCTGTCAGCACTTCATCCTGGAATTGCTGGCAGCCATCTTGGGACCAATATAAATGATAGTACCCCATTGAAATGCATTGTAGTGAATCAAAGATTTTGAGGGTTACCAAAAGGAGAACTATAAAGGGTGATAACAGACTTTAGTTACATTAGAATTCATTTGTTGATGGTACCATACTAATTTCAGGAATTGTGGTGTGTTCTAAGGTGATTTTACCCTGTGAAAAACCTTCTGCTGGGATATCATGAATCATGTTTGAGAGAAAACTATTTTCACATGCTTGTCCCATACAGTTTTGGAAGGTGCTCCAGAAGCTAAAATGAGAGCATATTTTCTGTAAATTCACATTATCTTTCTCAGTCATGTGAGAATGAAGTCTGACATTCTCAGTAAAACATGTACATCCAACAAGGGCAGAGACTGTCAGTTGATTCCTTTGTGTTCTACTGCAGCTTCCCAGAGTGTTCTAAAGAACAACTAGAGTGCTAACAGCCTTACTTATGACAAAAGTATGGCACACCTGAAGCCATCTTGATTGGAATAAACTGGTAACACTTAAAACATTTAATTTAAAAAGGAACAAAATGATGGGGTTCATTTTGTCATAGAGATTATGGTTAGTGCTGTAGAAAGAAAAATTAGGACATGTTTCAAGTGTGATCTCAAATATCTTCCAGTTATATTTCAACAGGAGCAGCCTGTCAGTTGATGCCTTTGTGTTCTACTGTAGCTTCCCAGAGTGTTCTAAAGAACAACTAGAGCGCAAACAGTTTTACTTATGACAAAATTATGGCACACCTGAAGCCATCTTGATTGGAATAAACTGGTAACTCTTAAAACCTTTAATTTAAAAAGGAACAAAATGAGGGGGTTCATTTTGTCATAGAAATTATGGTTAATGCTGTAGAAAGAAAAATTAGGACATGTTTTAAGTGAGATCTCAAATATCTTCCTGTTATATTTCAACAGGAGCAGCCTGTCAGTTGATGCCTTTGTGTTCTACTGCAGCTTCCCAGAGTGTTCTAAAGAACAACTAGAGAGCTAACAGTCTTACTTATGACAAAAGTATGGCACACCTGAAGCCATCTTGATTGGAATAAACTGGTAACACTTAAAACATTTAATTTAAAAAGGAACAAAATGAGGGGGTTCATTTTGTCATAGAAATTATGGTGAGTGCTGTAGAAAGAAAAATTAGGACATGTTTTAAGTGAGATCTCAAATATCTTCCTGTTATATTTCAACAGGAGCAGCCTGTCAGTTGATGCCTTTGTGTTCTACTGCAGCTTCCCAGAGTGTTCTAAAGAACAACTAGAGTGCTAACAGCCTTACTTATGACAAAAGTATGGCACACCTGAAACCATCTTGATTGGAATAAACTGGTAACACTTAAAACATTTAATTTAAAAAGGAACAAAATGATGGGGTTCATTTTGTCATAGAAATTATGGTTAGTGCTGTAGAAACAAAAATTAGGACATGTTTCAAGTGTGATCTCAAATATCTTCCTGTTATATTTCAACAGGAGCAGCCTGTCAGTTGATGCCTTTGTGTTCTACTGCAGCTTCCCAGAGTGTTCTAAAGAACAACTAGAGCGCTAACAGTCTTACTTATGACAAAATTATGGCACACCTGAAGCCATCTTGATTGGAATAAACTGGTAACTCTTAAAACATTTAATTTAAAAAGGAACAAAATGAGGGGGTTCATTTTGTCATAGAAATTATGGTTAGTGCTGTAGAAAGAAAAATTAGGACATGTTTTAAGTGAGATCTCAAATATCTTCCTATTATACTTCAACAGGTGCAGCCTGTCAGTTGATGCCTTTGTGTTCTACTGCAGCTTCCCAGAGTGTTCTAAAGAACAACTAGAGAGCTAACAGTCTTACTTATGACAAAAGTATGGCACACCTGAAGCCATCTTGATTGGAATAAACTGGTAACACTTAAAACATTTAATTTAAAAAGGAACAAAATGAGGGGGTTCATTTTGCCATAGAAATTATGGTTAGTGCTGCAGAAAGAAAATTTAGGGCATGTTTTAAGTGAGATCTCAAATCCTCTTCTATTTCATTAGAAAATTCTGACATGCAGACTGAAACAATCACTTTCAATACCAGCAGTAGACTTCCAGTTAACTCCCTGGTGAGCAGTAGCTTCACTACAGTGATCTAATGAACAACTAGAGTGCTAACATTCTGAATTTATGGCAAATGTGTGACACATCTGAATGCTTTCTTGATGGAATAAAAGTAAAAAACTGAAAGCATTTCCTACTGAGGAGACTGCAGTAAATGACCAAATTAGGAAACTTCATAACAAATAAGTCTCCCAAGATGGCCACCAGAGAAAAAAGAGCCCAAATGTAGCACAAATATCACCCAGATGTAGCCCACATATAGCCCAATGACAGAAGTGTGCAAAACACTTTTTAGTTTTCGTTTTTCTGCAGTTTTATATAGTGCAAACTGGTCAGGTATTGGAGCGTTACATCTTACTTGGACCCCTTATTGCGTATTTTGCACTGAAGTACATGAGATTGATCTTGCGAAACATTGAACTTTACGATTCTGTTAACCTGAAGTTGCTCTGAACCGGGCTTTGTAACACCCGTCTTTACCTACTGGTTTTAATTAATTCTCACTGTATTGTATTAGGAAAGAGGATTTACTGTTTTTATGTACACTTTTATGATCTATGTTTCTAAATCAGATCAAATAAAGTTTAATGAATTCTATGGCAGGACGGAGGCGAGGATTATGCATATCTTTCCTCACTTTATTTGCATAGCAGTTCAAAGAAAACATAACACAACAATCATTAAACAAAAGACTACACAACCCATGAACCATTAGGGGTAGTCTCCAAGGCAACTATAGTCCAATCATATCACAGTCCATCGTATATAATATCGTGACGTCCCTTCCGCTTCCTCTTTCTTCACTGCTCGTCAGCTAAGTGCATTCCTTACATTCTTGGCTTAATCTGACGTTGTTGCTGTTTGTATAGCGGTTTCTTGTGCACTTTATTAGCATTATTGCCATGGTATTGTTTCATATTCCCTGCGCAGCAGGCTCTTGCCCGAGCGCGTTCTCCCCCTCGCAGTTTCTCCCGCTGTGTGCTCTGCGCGCGGTGAGATCTTGTCAGGCGCGTCTGGTCCAAGCGAGGTAGCTCCGCCGAGCGCTCCCGCTGGTCTTTACGCGCGTTTGGGAATCCGGTCACTCCTTTAGTGTCCGCTTGATTCCCGACCAACCTCGCCTAATTTTGACACCGCTACGCGGTGATTTCCCCACACGGCCACGTTAGTGACCAGCGCCACCTGGTGGTGGTAATTGGTATTGCGCCTCAGTCTATTCTTATAACAGCTTCGGGAAAGCCCAGCTGTTGGAGCACCGGCGAGGGGGCTGTCTTAAGGATTTTAAGGGCATTTGTTCTGTGCTCACACCATCTGCTATCATGTCTTCTCCAGAAGACCATTTTTACTCCTCCTACCAGGAAGTGGAGGAGGAATGGCCCCCAACTTCTCCCTCCAGCAGTGGACCAAGCCCTCTCTCTGGCTACTTCTAGGGCGCTGGCTCCTCTTAGGGATCAGGTTGATAAGCTGGCGAAAAGCATCCCTGGGGTGTTCAGTGACCCAGATCTGGTGGTGGCGGGTCCAAGTAGCTCCCAGATGGGGAATAAAAGGGCCGTTAAGCATAACGCGGGGCACTTGGAAGGATTTGATAAACTTACGGAGACCTTCCTCAAGAGTGCGCGAACGCTAAAACATGCACCCTGCCGGGAGGAGGAGGGGCACGGAGAAAATTGCGACACTGTCACCACTATTGTGGACCCCGACGGCGGGTTTCCCTTAGAGCAGTGGTTCCCAAACTTTTTTGACCCCCGGCTCCCTTGACCTGTTGTCCGTTGGCCACGGCTCCCCATTATGTTACTTTTTTTGGGTGGGTCGGGGGGGGGGGTGTAAGGCCAGCCTCGGGAGTACTTCCATTTTTCTCCCTTAAAATATTTGGGATGAAGCCGATGAAGGTATTATAATCATGGACACTGGGAAAGTGTGTCAATGGTAGGCTTTGATGTGTGTGACAGGTAATGGTAAGACCTTTAGGTCAGTACTTCCATGTAGTCATTTCACTCATAAATGAGTTTTGAAGAACTATTGCTTTAACACCAGACTTTGCATGTATGCCTGCTTGTGCACGTGGTGCTCTGTCACTAACATATGTTGCTTTATGCTACAAACTGCATTGTTTGCATAGATGGGGATATGTGGCATTCCGGCTGCATAGTGTGATTGTACAGGTTGCATGATGAAGCGTGTGAAATTCTGGGAGCATGGAATGGAGTGGTGGCAATCACAAAACTAGGCTAATGTGGCGAATGGCCCTTGAATCAATCAATCAATCAATCTCTCTCTCTCTCTCTCTCTCTCTCTCTCTCTCTCTCTCTCTCTCTCATATGCCTCCTTCCATTCACCCTCAACTTGCAGATACAGGGACACCTGGTATAAACAACACTAAAAAAACACAAAATGCCAAAACTGAAATAGCATGTGTTACAATTTACTATGTGCAGCATACTTCACTGTGTGTTATGGTAAAGCTTCAGATACCATAACAGCCAATACGGAAAGGCACTGTGCAGTGCATTACTCACTTTACCAGGATGCTGCCAGGACATATTCTCCATAGGTATCTTTGTTATCTGGGTCAGGTAACTCACTACCCTGTGGTGTTACTACAAGAGGATTTGTAGGACCAATACAGGGGCACTGTGGCCCTACAGCAGAGAGAAGAGAAAGCCGTGAACCAGACACACACAGAAAGTGATCCCCTGCAGAAACTGCTCAGGTGATAACGCAGAGCCCCAGCTCCAAGTAGGTTGAGCACACTACAGGCACAAGTTTGGACCACAAATGAAAGAGCATGCAATTACCAAATGTAACAGTAAGCAGTACAGTTTTTTTAAACTATTTTGAACGTATTCGTTTTAAAGGGAAACCTCTTGTTTAAAGTACTGGTACGAATACAGCTTTTTTTGTTAAATAGTGGGTATTTGCATGATCTATATGTAACTGCTGCAACGCAATTGGCAACAAGAACATGTGGTAGTAAATATGTTCTTGCATGTTTAAATGTTGCAAATGGGCTGCAATTTAAAATAACATGAGGTTAAGGTGCCTGCAACCAAGATCTTTCTGTACCCAAGAAGTTCTGTGGAGGGGGAGGGACGTACCTGTGTGTCCTCTTCGAATCTGTGCACACAAAGTACTTTAGTCAGTGTGTTATTCCAGTTTTTATTGTCCTTAATACTTTGTGCTTATGTTATTTAATCTTGAAGCTTCACAGAATTCTTACCTCACAAACACACAGGTCAAGAGTGCGCAGCTGTACACCGAAGGCTTCTTTAAAGGCAGGGTCTATTCGCCAGACACACTATTCAGTCTCCAGCTCTACCATAGCAGCCATCACTGTGTTCCCAACATGTCATCAACACTTCAGTAAAGGCTTCCACTGGTGGTGTCTGCGCCTCCTCCCTGCTCCCCTTGTAAAGCCCCTCCTGTCAGCCCCTCTCTCCACCCTGACTTCTTTCTCCTCCGTCTCGGCCTGCTCTTTTAGCCCGGGCCTGAACTATTGATACGTCGGGATTAACAAATTAATTTGGTTCCCTAACTGTGCGTTTGGTGCGCGGCGCCCCTGGATAGATTTTACGGCGCACTGGGGTGCCTCGGCGCACAGATTGGGAATCACTGCCTTAGAGGGAGAGGGTGTATCGGAGGACGATTTCTCCTCTGATGAGGATAAGGACTCGGGCGTCCCTGGCGTCCAGAGTCCCACTCTCTCAGTCCCCGGTTGGGGACGGGGTCCACTCGGACATGTTCGAGCCTACCCAAATTTACCATCCTAGGTCGGCAGAGTGGACACCTGATGCCAAAGTGGCAGAGTATGTGGTGGGGAAAATCCATCAACCCCTTGAAAGGGAGGTCAGGAATAGGATGAGGGGAGAATGCCCCAGGCCCTCACTGAAGGGGAAAGTGGCACACACGCCTGAAATTGATGAGAAACTATGTACCTTTTTCTCCAAGTATATGAGGGATCCCAAGAAAGGAATTGATAGGTCTTGGACGTGGTAGGGCCCTTGACCCAAATTATTCAATTGACGGAGGGTTCCAAAGAGTCAGGATCCCCTTTGTCCACGGATATTGTGGCTGGTTTGCGCGCTACCCTAAACCCTAAAACACTACCCCCTCCACTACCCAAACACCACTGCACTACCCTTAACCCTAAAACACTACCCCCAGCATGACACCCTACACTACCCAAACATAACTGCAATACCCTAAACCCTAAAACACTACCCCAGCACGACTCCCTACACTACCCAAACACCACTGCACTACCCTAAACCCTAAAACACTACCCCCAGCACGACTCCCTACACTACCCAAACACCACTGCACTACACTAAACCCTAAATATACCCCCAGCATGACCTCCCACACTACACAAACACCACTGCACTACCCTAAATCCTAAAACACTACCCCCAGCGCGACCCCCTACACTACCCAAACACCACTGCACTACCCTAAACTCTAAAACACTAACTCCAGCATGACCCCCTACACTACCCAAACACCACTGCACTACTCTATACCCTAAAACACGACCCCCTACACTACACAAACACAACTGCACTACCCTAAACCCTAAAACACTACCCACAGCATGACCCCCTTCACTACACAAACACCACTTTACTGCCCTAAACCCTAAAACACTACCCCAGCACTACCCCCTACACTACCCAAACACCACTGCACTAACATAAACCCTAAAACACTACCCCCAGCACAACCCCCTACACTACACAAACACCACTGCACTACCCTAAACCCTAAAACACTACCCCCAGCACGACTCCCTACACTACCCAAACACCACTGCACTACCCTAAACCCTAAATCTACCCCCAGCACGACCCCCTACACTACCCAAACACCACTGCACTACCCTAAACCATAAAACACTACCCCCAGCATGACCCCCTACACTACACAAACACCACTGCACTACCCTAAACCCTAAAACACTACCACCAGCATGACCCCTACACTACTCAAACACCACTGCACTACCCTAAACCCTAAAACACTACTCCAGCACGACCCCCTACACTACCCATACACCACTGCACTACCCTAAACCCTAAAACACTACCCCCAGCACGACCCCCTACACTACTGCACTACCCTAAACCCTAAAACACTACCACCAGCACGACCCCCTATACTACCCAAACACCACTGCACTACCCTAAACCCTAAAACACTACCCCCAGCACGACCCCCTACACCACCCAAACACCACTGCACTACCCTAAACCCTAGAAAAGAAACCCCCACCCCATGCCCAATCTCCCTTACCTCTCACTCCTCATGGTTCCTCTCTCCTCATGGTTCCTGCTTCACGTCATCTCTGAGGGGCACGTCGTTGTGAGGAAATGGAACAGCCTCTGTTTCCTTACAACGACATGGATCGTCTACATGTTTTTTAGAACTCATGGTCATTTACCATACATACCTTTACAACAAAATTCGTTGTAAAGGCATGCGTGATAAATGACCATGCGTTCTAAAAAAACGCGTAGTAATGACTTCGTGATGTACAATGCATGCGTGGTAATGCATGCGTTGTAATGGTATCGCAAAGTAAAAAAGTCGTTGTAACGGCTGTTTACCGATCGAAGCTGGCCCCTGTTCTTCAGTGAGACGTTTATTTGATTAATTAGGAGGAAGGAATGTGGTTTTTTTACCGAAAAGTGCATTCCCGGCTGTTGTATTGTGAAAGTGTCCGCGTGGCCTGGTTTCACTTCCGGTGAGAGAGTGGAAGAGTCTGTTTGGATCTAAAGGAGTTCTGTTGTTGGACGGGGCCGGCGCGACATGTCATCAGAAAACATAGCTAATGGAAAGCGTCCTCCCTGAAGTGTGGAGCAGTGCCATGAGAGGTCAACGAGTGTGCATCCCACCGCAGTATGACCGTACCGCGTGACCCATGTGCCGCCTCCAGGGTACGGGAGGCAGAAGCGGCATCGCAGGTCCTCTTGAAGACCGTTGTAGCACTAATTCTACATTTTGGTACTAGGGCATTTTAACTTCGTTGTTCCTGCCAGATACAAAGAGAAGATCCTGTGTTATTCAGTGCCCTCGTTACCTTTTTTGTGGGTTGTGGTGCTTGTCACTTCGCTGCCCCGCCAGTGCTCACGACTGGGCACCCCACCTCGTGTGCCATCTGCAGGGCCTCTGCCCTCGGATCACTGGTTTCAGTTTCTGGAGTGGCAACATAAACAGTTGCTCCCAAAGGACTAGCCTGAACACTTAGGTGAATATCCCCTGCACCTGCATTCCATGGAAATTCTTTCCTAGCTCTCCCATGTCAACGAGCACGGCTCCGCTCGCGACACCATATGACGTCATCGGAGCCATAACAGGACCTCGTCGGCGTGCTGACGTCAGTTCCACCCATTTTTTCCGTACCACCGAGGCAAACAGGGGACCGAGACATTTTCACATGTATACATAGTATAATAAATATATATATATATTCACTGAAAAAACCATAGGTTTCAGGCACGTTATAGTTAGAAATTAGTATTTAAAAAACCTTAGAAATTCACTGTAAAAACCATAGGTTTCAGGCACGTTATAGTTAGAAATTAGCATTTAAAAAACCTTAGAAATTCACTGAAAAAACCATAGGTTTCACAGGCGTTATAGTTAGTTGGACATTTCACTCGCACAAAACCATAGAAATTCCCCGTTATAGTTAGTTCAGCTAACTATAACTCGCGCGCCCGCAATGCACTGCTGATGATGTCACATATTACATCACTCATGACATGGTCAGTGACATCACTCATGACATCACTGATGACATCTCAAATGACATCACTGATGACATCACTGATGACATCATCCAGTGAATGTGTGTTTGTGTAAAGTTTAAATATGTTTAATATATATAGGGAAAGGCGTATTGAAGAATTAGTGGGTGTATAAGTGTCTGAATGGATGATTTAGTAGGTGCGTGACTGAGTCTATAAGTGAGTGATTAAACGTATCTTACTGGATGCATGGGTGAGTGACTAAACTGTGTGAATGTCTGTATCCGTCTGTCTGTTGTTGTGTAAGCAGCTGCATGGGTTTCTGACTAGCTAAATGAGTGTCTATATGGGTTATGGATTGGTTCTCTGAGTATCTGTATGGGTGCCTCAGTGTTTGTGTGGGTGGGGTGAGTGTGACTCTGTGCATAGATGTGTGAGTGGGTGATTCACTGGGTGCATGGTTTCAAGAGTGCGTCTGTGATGGACTGTATGGGTGGGTGAGTGTGTGTATGGGTGTGTTAGTGATTGAATGTATATCTCAGTGGTACATGTGTGAGTAACTACATATGTGAAAGGTAGTATATATGTGTGTTGGAGTATATAAATGGCTATAAGTGAGAGTGTGTGATTGTGAGAGTGGCTATATGGATGAGTGTGTGCTTGCATCAGTGATTGCATAGGAGCGTAAGAATGTGCTAGTATTTTTATGAGTAAGTGAGCTGGTGTGTATAACTGTATAGGTGAGTAAATTGGAGTGTAGTTAATTATTTGCATGACTGACTAGGTGTGTCAGTACCTCTATGGATGAGTTGCGTTGTGTGAGTGTTTATATAGGTGTATTAGTGCATATGATAGTCCTGTACTGAGTGACTGTAAGTATGAGTGACTGTACGGGTGAGTGAGTAGATGTGTGTGTGTAGACCTAAGAATCAGTGAGTGGGTATGTACTTATTGGTATTGGAGTGTGTATGGTTTTGAGAATGGCAGTCTGTAATTTGGAGTGGGTGTTTCAAAACTTATATTAGGGTGTGAGAAAATGCATTAAATTCTCACATGGATGATGTCATCAGTGATGTCATCAGTGATGTCATCAGTGATGTCATTTGAGATGTCATCAGTGATGTCATCAGTGATGTCACTGACCATGTCATGAGTGATGTAATATGTGACGTCATCAGCAGTGCATTGCGGGGCGCGAGTTATAGTTACCTGAACTAACTATAACGGGGGAATTTCACGGGTTTTGTACGAGTGCAATGTCCAACTAACTATAACTGTCCCTAAAACCTTATGGTTTTTTCAGTGAATTTCTAAGGTTTTTTAAATGCAAATTTCTAACTATAACGTGCCTGAAACCTATGGTTTTTTCAGTGAATTTCAAAGGTTTTTTAAATGCTAATTTCTAACTATAACGTGTCTGAAACCTATAGTTTTTTCAGTGAATTTCAAAGGTTTTTTAAATGCTAATTCCTAACTATAACATGTCTGAAACCTACGGTTTTTTCAGTGAATTTCAAAGGTTTTGTAAATGACAATTTTTAAATGTATTAATTGTTATATTTATTTTTTTATACTGATTTACTACATTTTTAGAAACAATTTTTTTTTACATATTTTATTTTTAAATTACATTGTAATTACATTATACATTACAAAAATACTTTCTCAGAATGAATTACTTTAGTTTAAATACTTTGCACATAGGCAATAGACTTTTAAGTACAGTAGTTACAGTTGTTGCAATGGGCAACACATTTTCAAACACAATTCAACATTCAGCTCAATGTGAATTTCTAGTTAAATGCAATTAGTTACTTTATGGATTACTTTTCTAACCACAGGACTGGATCCTAGATTCAGTCCTGGGACATCTCCTGTAAACAGTTGAGTAAAAGCGTTTTGGTTACAGTAGTGATTTTTAAGGAATATTATTGTATTTTAAAAGTTGACACTTTGAAACTTTTTCTCATAGAATCACCAATGTTATCCTATGGAAGGAAATTCACTTAGCAGGTAAAAACTGTTATCGTTACTTTTTCTTACTCAGTGTTGGATCCTGGATCCAGCACTGGTGCATCTCCTGTAAACAGTTGAAAGAATGCGTTTAAGTCATACAGGCGATTTTTAAGGAATATTTGTAGTTTGTGAAAATCGACACTTTGAAACTTTTCTGCTGAAAACCAGACAATGGATTCCTATGGAAGAAAATATAAGTTACTGGCAAGTACGGTTAAAATTACTTTTCAGGGTCAGTGCTGGGCTAAAAGATGCAGCACTGAGGTCTCTCCTGATAACAGGTGAGTAAATAGGAATTCGTATTTCGGCTGATTTTAGAGGAATATTTTAAAGTTCCAAAACTCCACACTTAGAAGAATTTCCAAGTGAAACCAGTCAATGTTAGCCTATGGAAGGAAATTCAAGTTACTGGTAAGTACGGTTAAAATTACTTTTCAAGACCAGTACTGGGCTGAAAGATACAGCACTGAGGTCTCTCCTGATAACAGGTGAGTAAATCGGAATTCGTATTTCGGCTGATTTTAGAGGAATATTTGTATGTTTCAAAATCAACACTTAGAAACTTTTTCAGCAAAAAGCAGGCAATGATATCCTATGGAAGGAAATTCAAGTTACTGGTAAGTACGGTTAAAATTACTTTTGAGGATCAGTACTGGGCTGAAAGATGCAGCACTGAGGTCTCTCCTGATAACAGGTGAGTAAATCGGAATTCGTATTTCGGCTGATTTTAGAGGAATATTTTAAAGTTCCAAAACTCCACACTTAGAAGAATTTCCAAGTGAAACCAGTCAATGTTAGCCTATGGAAGGAAATTCAAGTTACTGGTAAGTATGGTTAAAATTACTTTTCAGGACCAGTACTGGGCTGAAAGATACAGCACTGAGGTCTCTCCTGATAACAGGTGAGTAAATCGGAATTCGTATTTCGGCTGATTTTAGAGGAATATTTGTATGTTTCAAAAATCAACACTTAGAAACTTTTTCAGCAAAAAGCAGGCAATGATATCCTATGGAAGGAAATTCAAGTTACTGGTAAGTACGGTTAAAATTACTTTTCAGGACCAGTACTGGGCTGAAAGATACAGCACTGAGGTCTCTCCTGATAACAGGTGAGTAAATCGGAATTCGTATTTCGGCTGATTTTAGAGGAATATTTGTATGTTTCAAAAATCAACACTTAGAAACTTTTTCAGCAAAAAGCAGGCAATGATATCCTATGGAAGGAAATTCAAGTTACTGGTAAGTACGGTTAAAATTACTTTTCAGGATTAGTACTGGGCTGAAAGATGCAGCACTGAGGTCTCTCCTGATAACAGGTGAGTAAATCAGAATTCGTAGTTCGGCAGATTTTAGAGGAATATTTGCACAATGGTGAAGGGAGGGGGCGGGGCCTGAGGTGACATCTGTGCAAACGCGCCCGTGGCGCATTTTAAGTTGGGGGATTAAGTCCCCTTGAATCATGAGGGTCCCTAGGGGCCAACTAGCCCACCAGGAACCTCCAGTATGCGCCAGGGGCTGCGTTGCAGAGACGTGTAAAGAGGCCACACCCCTTTTACACCTCTCTGCAACGCAGCTCTGTGGCGCTTTCTGGATGTACCTGTTGGGCTAGTTGGCCCCAGGGACCCTCAGGATTGAAGGGGATTTAATTCCCCATCTTAAAACGCGCCACGGGGCCTGTTTGCACACATGTCACCTCAGGCCCCGCCTCCTTCACCACTGTGCAAACGCGCCCGTGGTGCGTTTTAAGTCGGGGATTAACTCCCCTTGAATCCTTAGGGTCCCTGGGGTGCAACTAGCCCACCAGCTACCTCCATTAAGCGCCACAGAGCTGCGTTGCAGAGAGGTGTAAAAGGGGCGTGGCCTCTGTACACCTCTCTGCAAGGCAGCCCCTGGCGCATACTGGAGGTTCCTGGTGGGCTAGTTGGCCCCAGGGACCCCAGTATTCAAGGGGAATTACTTCCTTCTTAAAACGCGCCAGGGGGTGCGTTTGCAGAGTACTGCAGGGAGGGCGGGGCCTCCGGCACGATGCCGTTTTTTCTTTTCTTTTTTTATGGGAGGGGGCTGCGTGGCCCCCTTCCCTCAGCCACTTTTGGCCCCGGGGACCCCATCCCCCGGGGCCTAAGCATTTTTTTTTGTTTTATTTAAAAAAAAAACAGGAAGGGGGCTGCGTGGCCCCCGTTCCCGAGGCTCCCGTCCTGTCATAGCAAACAGCAGTGTCCCGGGGGTAGGCACCCCGGGACACTGTAGGAGCCGGCCCTGGGGGTGGCGGTCCCCAGGGCCATCAAAGGCTCCAGGAGGGGCCGCACGGCCCCCTCCCTACATTTTGAAAGCCCCGGGAGGTGGTGGTCCCCGGGGCTTGGGGTCCAAAACGGACCCCCATTTTCAATTTTCTTAGTGCCCTGGGAGGTGGTGGTCCCGGGCGTGTGGGGGCTGTAGCCCCCACACAGGTTTTAAAATAAAAAAAAAAGCCCCGGGAGGTGGCGGTCCCCGGGGCTGCGGGAGGGCTCAGAGCCCTCCCGCACCATTTATGATAAAGCCCCGGGGGTGGTGGTCCTCGGGCTTGGGGGCCTTTAGAGGCCCCCATACATAAAATAAACCCCCCCCAGCATGCCCCTGGGACTTGGCCCACCCGGGGGCAATTAACATCGAAGCACGGAAGACCGCGCTTCGATTTTTTTTTTTCGGCAGGATCCGCGCACCCTGAGCGCATCCTGCCGATTTAAAAAAAATATATATATTTTTTCTGCCCAGGGGTCCTTGTGGGACCCCTGAGCAGACCTAGGGGTCAGGGTGTTTCTACCCTGCCCCCTTTGTGCGTTTGCGCACTTTTTTACTGCTTTCTTGTTCCTCGGTTCTACCGAGGAACAAGATGGCTGCCAACACTTCCTGGTTTGGAGTGTTGACAGCCAATTAGCAGACAGCTCGTGATCGGGAGGGTGCGCGAATCCGACGCGGCCATAGATATATATGTACTTTTACTTTTGATTTTCTCAGCAACTACTGAACGGATTTACACCATTTAACAAAAGGGTTCTTTCTGAACCAAGAACTACCTCTTTCCCAAATTTGGTGTAATTCCGTTCAGCAGTTCGGGCTGTAGCCGTGTCTAAAGTTTCCTATGGGAAATTGATTTTTTGACTCTTATTTTTTTATTTCTCCGCAACTACTGAACGGATTTACACCATTTAACAAAAGGGTTCTTTCTGAACCAAGAACTACCTCTTTGCCAAATTTGGTGTAATTCCGTTCAGCAGTTCGGGCTGTCGCCGTGTCTAAAGTTTCCTATGGGAAAATGAATGGGGAAAACACGTTTTGGGACCCCCTTTTTCTCGGCCCCCGCTTGACGAATCACCCTGAGACTTTCAGGGTAGGAGCGGACCGGAGCGGGCCATAAAGTTTGAAAATTTCGCGAAGATTCGTCAACCGACGCAAGAGTTATTTCAAATTGAATGTCGCGGATTTCCTATGGAAAATAGGTCCTAACTATAACTATCTACTGGCGACCGCCAGTAGATAATGTATATATATATATATATATATATATATATATATATATATATATATATATATATATTTATATATCAACAGGATTCCGTCTCTCCAAAGCATTCCTTTCCAAAAACGGATACGGACCACAGATGGTGCTTCAGTATTTTATTCGTGCACAGCCGCCATAATGCGTTTCAGCTCACTACAAGCCTTGATCACATGACATGGGATGGCGTTACATCAGTGAATTTAAAGTGACAGGTGCTGGTATGGTTTCAACCACGGGTGCAAAGTCGCAATAGACATAGAAGACATCCAACAATATCATTCCTTATTCATTGATTTTTCCTCATGTAAAACATAAAATGTCAAATGGAGTCAAATCTAATATGGCTTACCGATGTTAAACAATATTTAACAAATATTTTATCATCTTAATCTATTAACAATATAAAATGCAATTCATTCAAATATTTTAGGTAATAGCCATTATTGCTCGAGAAATTACCAGCAGTAAACGTCAATATACATCCATAATGGTTTTCCTGTATGTCATTACCCTGTGCTCTCGAGTCCCTTCTGCGCAAATCCCTGTCAAATACATTTTGGTTTTTTCACGCATAGTATATTGAAGTTACACCTTTCAACAATGTTGGCTAATGGCCTATAGTTCTTATATGTCTTTACTGCTATAAGTAAAAGTGCTATAGTGCAAAACTTAAAAAGTGATTTAAAATATAATGTATATCGAAATACATAAAGTGCAACACCTATAGTCCTGTTTCGTATGTTATTTTGTTTTTGATCAATTCCATTTGGACTCTCGTAAAAGATCCTAAATGCAGTGAATAACATGATTTGGGTCCCCAAATCTGATAATTGTTTCCTGTACACCTTCTACTGCATAGATTTGATAATGACATTTTAATTTTTATAATCTATTATTCCATAATGTTCAATGACTCCGATATAGCTGGTATAAATACCGCTATAAGAGATAGTTCTGTTGTGGGATATTTGTAGACAGGAGACCGAGAGGAACTCCACTCTGCAATATTGATAAGGATGTGCAAATGCGCAAAAATTTCTCCAATAAATAAATACAACACCACATATAAATATAAATATAAAATTATATAAATATCAATATGTAAAATGTTAAATATTACATACTGGATAAAATGCTGCATATACTACATAAAATGAGCCTTTCAAAAATTACATGGTATTCATTCTTAGATCATCATAAACATGTAAACAGATCCTCCGATATGTTCAGTCCTCCTGGTTGTTTGGAATCTAATTCAATGATATAGCGTGTTTCTAGCTGTCTTAGTTTAGACTCCCTATTTCCACCTCTCCTACTCGGAGGTACTGAATCGATTACATAATATCGGAGGTCCTGACTATTGGAATTATGTTTCTCCCTAAAATGTCGTGCTACTGGATAGGTATTATCTTGGCTGGTTATTGCCCTCATATGTTGTAGCACCCTCTTATGTACTTGCAATTTGGTGCTCCCAACATATTGCAAGTTACATGGGCAAGATAATACATAAACTGCAAATTCTGTTTTACAGGTCATTAATTTGGTGATTTTATGTTGCTTGGTAATGAATGGGGTTTGATATGTGGTCACATTTACGCCCTGCTGGCAGGCTTTACAGGTTTTACATTTGTAAAAGCCTTTGTGGGTTTGTAGCCAGTTTGTTCCAACTGAGACCTCCGGGCTGGTATTTACTAGGCCATCCCGCATGGATGGTCCTCTACTGTAAGTAATGGGCGGTCTTAGTGGTAGGGTAGGGCCCAGAACAGGATCATTAAGTATTAGTGGCCAATTCCGGTTAATTATGGACTGTAACTGTTTTTGCTGTTTACTGTACTCCATAATTATCCTGAACTCCTTAATTTTGATCACATTCTCGTCCCCCAATGGTTGTGTGCCAGTGTCAAGCATGATCTGTTTCTCTTCCAGTAGTACGAGTCTCTCTAATTGCATGGATTTTCTAATGGCACAATTAATAACTTTGTTAGACTAACCTCGCTCCATAAACCTGTTTTTGCTTGCATTCATCAATCAGATCTATATTGTTACTGTGGATGCGCCTCAGGCGTAGCATTTCCCCATAGGGTATGCTGTTGATTAAATGTTTAGGGTGAGAACTGCTGGCATATAGAGTGGAATTACTAGCAGTCTCTTTCCTGAATAACTTGGTCTCAATTTTATCATCCCTAATGTACACCTGGGTATCCAAAAAGTTGACCTGAGTATTACTGATTGTGGCTGTGAAGTGTAGGTTGATTTCATTGGCATTGATGTCGTTTACAAATTCATTCACCTCCTCTGCAGTTCCTTCCCATACCACAAAAAGGTCATCTATAAAACGTAACCATAGTTTGATGTTCATTTTGATGTATTGCTCATGATTGGTACCGAGGACCAGCTCCTCCCACCAGCCCATGTGGAGACACGCGTAGCTGGCAGAGAAGCTGGCCCCCATAGCCACCCCTCTGGCCTGTTGATATAAAATTATTGAACATAAAAACATTGTTAGTTAGACAAAAGTCCACCATTTGAATCAACATGTCGTTATGATCTTTTACATTTCCTGGTCTTGTGTTGAGATAATGTCCCAGAGCTCGTACACCATCAGTATGTCTGATACTAGTGTAAAGCGAACTGACATCAAGTGCAATGAGTAGATATTCATTTTTCCATGCAAAGTTTCTTAGTTTTCTCAAAAAGTCACTTGTGTCGCGTATGTATGATGGCAACACTTTGACATGTTCTTGTAAGAAGTAATCCACATACTGTGATTTATGCTCAAGTAAACTGTTTCTGGCCGAGATGATCGGTCTACCGGGGGTTTTTTTCAGGTCTTTGTGGACTTTAGGAATAAAATAGATTGTTGGAGTCACAGGATGTTCATTTTTCAAAAACATATATTCCTGTATTGTTATCAATCGATTAGATTTCCATGCTGTTAATTTTTTGTAAAATGCTGTGTGTATAGATTTCAAATCGGAGACACTGCTCCTAATGTAGCACGTCCTATCATTTAGTTGTGAATAGGCCTCTTTTGAATATTCCTCTTTAGACATTATAACAATATTGCCGCCTTTGTCTGAATTGCGGATCACTATTTTGTTATTATCTTGCAGTTTTTTCATAAGCTCATGATATTTTTGATTTTGTCTGTTATATTTTGGTTTGGTATTTTGAATTCTGTGGTGTAGTTGTTTAATCTGTTCCACCACTTGTTCTTGAAAAATATCAATTGAGTCTCTTAGAGTAATGGGGTTAAATGTAGATTTGAGTCTGAAGGGCGTTGGTTGAATTGTTACTTCGTTTGCCCTTGAGGTACTCTCTGTGTATGTTGATGCATTATCATTTTCCTCAGCTACATCAATATCGCGGATGTGTTGACTTACACTTTCACCCCATAATTCATGAATATCATCAATGAATGGTACATCCGATTGGGATAGATTGGCAGGTAGATCAACTACGGTTGGTATCATTGCTTTTTGAGTTGGCAAATTCGTGTCTTTTTTGGACAACATGTGAAATTTCCTCAATTTGAGTTTTCTAATACTTTTGTAAACATCAAGTCTGGTTTTTGAGTAATTGAAATTTCTCGCTGGGCAATACGACAAACCCAGGCTCAGGATCTGTTTATCTGTTTCACTTAGATCTATGTTCGCTAAGTTCATGATTGTTTGATTACTGCTCAAATTATTAATTACTTTCTGTTTCTCCAGCCCGTTGTTGGTCTTTTTTGATTGGAGGCGATTCCTGTTGGCTTTCCTCCTTTGTCTACGCCTGAAGTTCCTTCTTGCCCGGAGTTGGTCCTTTGTACCCTTGGTCAGAGAGTTTGCCTCCTGTCGTGGCATAAAAAACCGGGGGGCCTATTATCAAGGGCTCATCGCCACTTTAGCGGCACTTTTTTGACGCTAAAGTGGCGATATTTTTACCGCCCTATTAGCAAGCTGTCACTAACAGGCGTTAGCAACAGCTTTCTGGCGATAGCACCCATTTTTTCTATCGCCTTGCATGCCAGCGATATTTATCGCTAATGACATGCAAGGTAGGCGTTCCGTCTCTAAATCAAGCAAAAACTCCCGCTAACCGGACTTCGCCCTACTAGCAAGGATAGGCCAGAACCGCGAAGTGATAAAAAAAGTCGCGCTAAGGCCCGATAGCTGCAGAAAATAGCTGGTCTTAAAAATGGGAATAAGTCTTGGGCCCACATCCATGCATGTTTTTGGTGCTGGACAGCACTGCAAGCAATGTTGCAGCTCTGCCCTGCGACAAAAATACAGTGCAGGAATGTGCACCATCAATAAGATAGTGCGCATTCCTGGGCCCCAGTCATGAAAAGTGTCGCTGCGCTGCGACAAGACAGCATTGCAACACTTCTCATTACGCCCTCCTTGCAACAGCATGGATGCGCTGTACTAACTGGACAGCGCTCCATGACGCAAGTAATGACAGATATGTCAGGAATCCTGACGTATCTGTCTGCGCTAAAGTCACGCATTGCTGCAGTCGTGTCACAACCATGATGCAACTCCAGCAATGCATGGGGCCAGCCTATCCCTGTGGCACTGCCTCACCCTCACGCCTGCCATCAGGCAGGCGGAAGGTACTGACGCAGTGCTGTCCATGAGGGGTGCCCGAATGTCAGCGCAGTAGGAGATACATTGGTGGTGTTTGGACGCTGCGGTGTCGTGTGGAAGCATTGGTGGAGTGTTGGTGCGGAGGGAGTAGTCGAGATGTTCTTTGGTGGACTTGATCCAGCTGCGAGGGGGTGCGATGATGGCGGTGGCATCCGGTGGGCAAGGTGAAGACGTGATGTTACCAATGATGGTCCGTTCAGGAAAGTCCAGTGTTGTGGCTGCACTTGAAGTTCACGCTGGCGGCGGAGGTGACGTGCTCGACCATGTGTCCTGCTATGTGGCTTGTTGCGGTGACTTGCTGCTTGCGTCTGATGTAGGGGACCTTCCCCATAAGGGGGTGGTGTCCTGGTCACTGGGGTTCTCCAGGTGGAACTTGAGGTCACTGAGTAGGATGTCGTTGGTGGATGGGAGATCCTGGGGTGCAATGAGGTCTAAAATGATATTGGAGAATGGGGGGCCATGGCCCGGAGGGCCTGCACATGAGGGTGCCGCAGAGGATGCACCTGTGCCTGGTCCGGATCTTGGAGTTGATGTGGTCCAGGGTCACCCTTGGGTCATTAGAGTGCGTGGTCAGTCGGAGTGTGCTTCTGTAGGTGATGGCAATGCCTCCTCCCTGACAGTTGGGGTGCTCCTTGCGGGTGATACTGCAGCCGTCAGTGACGGTGATGGCGATGTCCAGTCTGGAGCAGAGGTTGGTCCTGCCAGGCGAGGTGGTGTTCAGGGATGATGGTGAGGAGGCTGCTGGCGTCGTATCGGTGGAGTGTCCAAGAGGAATGCTCCTTGGTGCTGAGCGCGGTCCAGGGGTAGACGGACGCAAACAGCGTAGCCTATGGGTTGCCTTTGGCACGGGAGACAACCATTACAACGCAGGCAGTACATCGTTAACAACGCAACTCTGACAACGCAGGTGCCTTAACATCGCATTTGAATACAATGCATTGTGAGGTCAGTAATGGGGTAATTTCAACTTTTTCAGGTGTGCATGGGTATTGGATGTAAAATATGAAAAATGGGGTGCTTTTTGGGGTAAAATATGAAACATGGGGTGTTTTTTGGGGTAAAATATGTAAAATGGGGTGTTTTCTGGGGTAAAAATATGAAACATGGGGTGTTTTTTGGGGTAAAATATGTAAAATGGGGTGTTTATTGGGGTAAAATATGAAAAATGGGGTGTTTTTTGGGGGAAAATATGAAAAATTGGGACTTTTTGGGGGGAAAATATGTAAAATGGGGTGTGTTTTGGGGTAAATTTTTGAATTTTTGTGTGTATTTTTTGGGGTCAAATTTCTAAATCCTGGGTGTGTTTTGTGCCAAAATAAAGAGAAATTTGGGGGGTGCATTTGTCTCAAATGTGATCTTTTGGGTGTCTTCTGGGGGTTCAGAAATGAATTCCAGGGTTCATGGTTGGGTCTGTAGTGCAAAGGTTATTCTTGGGTCGCACTCACTGTAGTGGGAACAGTGATCGTCATGTCTCAGCTATGCAACACCTACTCTACTGTTGCAATGTGCCTAGCATTAGTATGTATCAGAATGGAATGCGATGTCATGGCATGCATCGCAACTACGTATGTGCCTTTGGCACACGAGTTGTACGCCCGCTGTGCATGGTTGCACAGCGGCCACCATTGAGAAGTGCGGAGGGGGGTGTCTGGACAGCTGTGAGGTGGTAAACCCTGTAATGAACACTGGATGGTGCGTGGCCGCGGGGATGTGTGTGTGAGCGTGTGTAGTTAAGAATTTATTGCGGGAAGCCTCACCTCTAAGCCGTGTCCTGTGTCTACGTAGCTCCTGCTCTCCTGCGTCTGCTTCCAGGAAAAGGAAGTAGGCAGCCAGGCTCCCTCGCATGAGTCATTCACAACGCTGCGATGCGGCGGTGGTATTGTAATTTGGCAACAGGACAAGTCATGCAGAGAGGGGCAGGAGGGGTGGGCATGTTCTCCATGCAGGCTGTAATGCAGCCTGCATTGCGAACAGAGAAGTGCGCATGTCTGCATTGGGCGGCCTGAGTGGGCCGACCAAATAGCCATTGCGCACTTGAGTGTGCATGCCAATCCGCACATTCCCTGCTCCGTGTTTGGAGCAGTCCTACCCACCCGCCCAACCCCTGAGGATACATAGCATGATTACATCCGTTATTTATCCCTTGTTTGTCCCTTATTTTAACTGTTTCATTGGCTTCTCTGAGCCCGCACTACACGCTCCCGACGCTGCTACCCCTGCGGCCCTGCGCCCCTGTCCTCGCACATTCCCGCCTCCCAGCTGATCGTTCCTCCGCCCTCCCCTACTTAATGGCAGACGCCGCGCAATTGCGCAGTGGACAGGCGCTGCTGGCACGCAGAAGGCGCACCTAAGACAAGCCCGTCTGCGCACGTCTGCAACCCAACCGCGACCAGCGCCAGTAAGCCTGGATCACGGGCCACCCACTGCTATGGCACAGCCACACTCCACGCTCTCAAACCCGGGAAAGTCAGAGACTGACAACAAGCCTTGGCAAACACGACCCACGGCCAGTTCTCCTGCCTCCACTGCTGCCGGAGCTTAACCACCACCCCGGACTCCAACACAGCCGACACCAGCACCGGCTACACCCTAGGATGCATCCCCCTCAACGGGCGCTACATGCACATACACGCCGTGGAAATCTGGAACCTACTCAACTCTCTCTCGCCCAACATTGCCTTCTTCACGGAGACCTGGACCAACGCCTCCTCCGCCCCCGACATCAAGACCGCCATCCCGGACGGATACAAGATCCAGAGGAAGGACCGCACCAACCACCCGGGAGGGTGCCTCGCCATTGCACACAAGAGCACCCTCCGCCTCACCAGCCCCAGCGGAACCTTCCCCTCCACCAAACACCTGCACTTCCAGATCCACACCAGCCACAACTCCACACTCCGAGGAACCCTTGTCTACAGACACCCCGGGCCCCGGACACACCAGCCAGCCCACCATCTCCACCTGGATGCCAGTCACAGCCGAAGACACAGCCTCAACCATGAAAGGCATGCACTCGTGGGCCCCCACCAACCCATGCCCTCCCACATCTACCCCAGAGCCGCGGCCGCCATCACACACGAACTGCAATGCACCATCAACACCACCTTCAAGACAGGCACCTACCCAGATGACTGCAAGCGTGCAGAAGTCTGGCCCCTTCTCAAGAAGACCATAGCTGACCCCACCGACCTCAAGAACTACTGGCCCATCTTGCTCCACCCCTTCACAGCCAAAGTTGCAAAGTTGCAGAGTAAATAGTCAACAGGGAAGTGACACGATTCATTGATGACAACGCCATCCTCGACCCGTCCCAATCCGGATTGCAAACCAACCACAGCAATGAGGCTGTCCTACTGGCCGCCACAGATGACATCCGCACACTCCTGGAACAAGGCCACTCCGCAGCCCTCATCATACTCGTCCTTTCAGCGGCCTTCAACACCGTCTCCCACCACACACTAGTCGCAAGACTACACGACGTCGGCATACAAGGAACAGGCCTCGACTGGATCCGATTATTCCTCCCCGGAAGAAGCCAAAGGATCAGACTGCCAACCTTCCTCTCCATTCCCATGTAAATCACCTGCGGAGTCCCAGAGGGTTCATCTCTGAGCCTGACCATCTTCAACATCTACATGGCACCCTCGACGCCAACATCCAACAACACGGCCTCAACATCGTATCCTATGCTGATGACACACAGCTCATCCCCCCCCTCACCAAAAAGACCACCACCGCCAGACTCAACTTCCAGAACGGAATGCAGGACGTCGCAGTCTGGATGACCAACAGCTGCCTGGAGCTCAACGCCGGGAAGACAGAAGTCCTTGTCCTTGGAACCACACCTTCAGCATGGGACAACACCTGTTGGCCTTCACCCTCAGAAGCCCACCTACCCCCTCGGACCACGCCAGAAACCTCGACATCTTACTCGACCCATCCCTCACCATGAACAGACAGGTCTACGCCGTCACCTCCAGCTGCTTCAACACCCTCCGCATCCTCCGCAAGACCTTCAAAAGGATACCCCAGAGTCAAGGAAGACAGTCACCCATGCACTCATCACCAGCAGACTGGACATTGGGAACGCACTCTACGCCGCCATTTACAAGTCCATACTCCGCAAACTACCGACATTACAGTACAACGCCGCCAGACTCGTCCTCGGCATCCCCTGGCACTAACACATCAGCCGACACCTACGTAGACTCCAGTGTCTCCCCGTGGTGATAAGAGTCACCTTCAAAATCCTCACTCACGCCTCTGAATGCCTACACAACAACATGACCAAATACCTCAACAGCAGAATCAACTTCCACGTACACAAATGAGACATCCGATCTTCCAACCTCGACCTGTCCGAAACGCAGCGCATCCACAGAGCCAGAGCAGGCGGGAGATCCTTCTCCCACATTGCATCCAATACCTGGAACGAGCTACCGGCAGACATCAGAGGTGCCCCCTCCCTGAACACCTTCAGGAAGACCCTCAAGTCCTGGCTTTTTGGCTTACAGATCTGCGGACCCCCACCCCTCAGTGCCTTGCGACCCTCACGGGTGTGTGGCGCGCTTACAATTCCCCGGGGTGATTGATTGATTGAGTTATCATCATGTGATGATTGTTCCTCTTCTGCACTGCTTGAGGTGGTGGGGCAATGCTCTTCCAACATAGCGGTAGACCCGCCACTGGGGGTGGGTCATCTACGTGTGATAGGTATGAGTGACTCGCCCCCGGCCCTCTTGTGCTCCGCGTCCCACCTTCTCCTTATCTGGACATTGACCCCGTGGCGCAATCCACTGCACTCTCTCCACATCTGTGACTCAGCCAGCAGGAGCCTGGGACAGGTGTGTTTTCACTGGGCTGGGTACAGCAGTCACTGCGTAGTCGGGTGGTGGACCGCCCGATGCAGTTGATGCAGCAGGGCTCCCTTAGGCGTGTAGTTGCAGCGCTCAGTCCACACAAGTTCGGTGTCGCACAGGGGCCTCACCCTCCAGGGGGTCCGGCAAGCCCAACATCATCCATCCTGTGATGCAGGGAGACGGCACCCACCGTTGGTAATCCCCTCCGTGCACCCCAGTGTAGTGGAGGATCATAGTATGCAAAGCGGACATCACTACGTTGGTGCGCAGGATCACCTCTACCATTGACTGCACAAAGGTGCGCAAGGCGGGCTTCTCACACAGGTCAGCAACGTGTCTCCATGCGACCTGCCAGACTTCACCACCAGGTACGGGTGATCATCGCACATCAATGTCTCTCGCCACGGCTCATCGACTCCACATCTACTCCACATCCCACTCCAGGCCACAGACGCAGGTCCAGCGAGGGATCCAGGAACCAGACGCAGCTCCAGCGAGGGATGCAGGAACCAGACGCAGGTCCAGCGAGGGATCCAGGAACCAGACGCAGCTCCAGCGAGGGATCCAGGAACCAGACATAGCTCCAGCGAGGGATCCAGGAACCAGACGTAGGTCCAGCAAGGGATCCAGGAACCAGACGCAGGTCCAGCAAGGGATGCAGGAACCAGACGCAGGTCCAGCGAGGGATCCAGGAACCAGACGCAGCTCCAGCGAGGGATCCAGGAACCAGATGCAGCTCCAGCGAGGGATCCAGGAACCAGACACAGCTCCAGCGAGGGATCCAGGTACCAGATGCAGGTCCAGCAAGGGATCCAGGAACCAGACACAGCTCCAGCGAGGGATCCAGGAACCAGACGCAGCTCCAGCGAGGGATCCAGGAACCAGACGCAGCTCCAGCGAGGGATCTAGGAACCAGACGCAGGTCCAGCAAGGGATCCAGGAACCAGATGCAGGTCCAGCAAGGGATCCAGGAACCAGACGCAGGTCCAGCAAGGGATCCATTAACCAGACGCAGGTCCTGCGTGGGGACCAGGATCTCATCCTGGTCAACCGGGATGTTGGGTGGCTTGAGGGGATTGTTGGTGTGTGCTGCACTATGCCCTGGCTGCTAAAATCTGCATTAATCCTTTTTTTGGTGCGTCTTTTATGTTGGAGGTGGCCAGATAGGCTAAGTCAGAAATTGTGGGTTAGCGTGCCTTTTCCTATCGCTAAGAGCTTATTGCTGGATTCCACCTGCTATCGCTGGTTTCATTAACGCCGTCGCGTTAATGTTAGTGACGGTTTTTGCCACTGATCCCTGCAGCTATCGCCTGTTAGCAAAACGTTGCTAGTACGTCGCTAACAGGGCGATAACTTGCAGGGATCGACGGCGATAGAAAAACTAGCGCTAACCTAGGTTAGCGATAGTCATCGCCATTTCTTGCTAATATGCCCCCAAGTTCTTCCTCCAATGTATGTTTTTGGGCTGCTTGGTTTTTGTTCGTATTTCTCGACTCTCTATCCGATTCGCTGTCAACTGCAGAGCTCAGCTCTGATTGCGAGGTACTGGATGTTGCTTCATTACTCCTAATAGTGCCCACTTTCGGCTCTCCTGTATTTCTGAATTTTGTCGATCTTAATACCTCATATTTCTTTTCAAAAGTAAAGATTTGTCCGAGTTCATAATCGGTTTAATCTCTATTAAATTTAAACCTTTTTCTTTCTTTAATTTTGTCTTCTTCTTTCTGTAGCCTCTGCAACATTTCATTCCGAAGTTTTGTTTTTTCATCTGTATCACCCATAGTTTCTAGTTCCTCATTGATTTTGTTTATTTCTTCTAATAGTGCTGTTCGATCAATGTCCGCATACTTTATCAGTATTAGTACCAGCCGTTTTGAGGAATCCAAATTGCACTCGGCCCAGTCTCTCATCATGTGAGGATTTGGATTTTCATAGCTTAGGGCTATGAGTATCCGTAGACCCCTCGGTATTCTGCCCACATCTATGTAATGCTGAAATGAGCGTGATTCCCACCATTTGCCCTGTTCGGATTTCATCTTCTTTTCTAACTGTTTAAATTTTTCTTTTACTGAGTCCGTTTGTTTTGTTAGTACTGTGTTGCTACTCTTGGCACTAGATGTCATCGTTGGGCAGTCACTGAACATTTCTAGTGCTGCCGCCACTCGATCGCGTACCATGTCCGCCGACATTGCAGATAGATTTTAAATGTCTTTGATCGTTTAGGGAGTTTACCATAAGCAATCTTTAGTTGTCTCCCTTTTGCACACCTTTCCACCCCGCAATGCCAAATTCACCTACCAAGTAAGTAACTTGATTCCTCTGAGTCCTCCGACTCAGTTTCGTCGCGTCCTACCAGGATTTATGGTGTTCGCCGGCTCAGGGGGGTCAAACGCCACCATTCTTTCCGGATTAATCAACTTCCAGGTTGCCCCGGAATCTTGGTCTCTCAAGTGCGTCGTCCCATTCGGAAAAGGGTGTCCGTTTGTAGCCGATAAAGAGACCCGTCGGCTAATAATATCAACAGGATTCCGTCTCTCCAAAGCATTCCTTTTCAAAAACGGATACAGACCACAGTAGGTGCTTCAGAATTTTATTCGTGCAAAAAGCGTTTTTTTTTCTTTTTCCATTATCTTTGGTGCCGTTTGACAAATCTTCGCGACATTTTCAAAACTAATGGTTCACTCAGGTCAGCTTCTGTCTTGAAAGTTTTAACGGTCATTCGTCAAGCGGGGGCCGAGAAAAAAGTGGGGTCCCAAACGTGTTTTCCCCATGTTATTTTTCATAGGAATTTTGAAACAGGCTACAGCCTGAACTGCTGAACGGAATTACACCAAATTTGGCAAAAAGGTAGCTCTTGGTTTACAAAGCACCCTTTTTTTAAATGGTGTAAATCCGTTCAGTAGTTGCTGAGAAATTCAAAAAATAAAAATATCGATATCTGAGCACCGAGGAGGATTCGCGAACCCTCCCGAGCACGAGCTTCATTCTGATTGGCTACCAACACCCCAAACCAGAATGTGTTGGCAGCGATCTTGTGACTCGGTAACTGAGTCACAAGGAAACAGTAGAAAAAAGCATAAAAAACAAGAAAAGGGGGCAGGGTAGAAACACCCTGACCCCCTAGCCCTGCTCAGGGGGTCCCACAAGGACCCCCAAGGCCAAAAAAAGCATTATTTTTTTTTTTAAAACAGACGAAGTCGCACTGTGTGCGCGAATCCGGCAGAGAAAATTAAAAAAAAAAACTCAGACTCCCGCTTTTTTTTTTTCTTAAGCCCCCTGGTGGGCCAGGTCCCGGGGGCAATGCCCAAATAATTAGCGGGGGCCCGCCACCTCCCCGGGGCTTGTGTAATTATGAGGGGAGCCTGCTGAGCCCCCCAAAGCCCCAGGGACTGCCACCTCCCCGGGGCATTATGTAATTATGAGGGGGGCCTCGCGGGCCCCCCATTCCCCGTGGACCGCCACCTCCCTGGGGCTTAAATAAACGAAGTGTGGGGGGATCCTGCCTCTCCCCGCACTGCCCCAGGGAAAGCTACCTCCCCAGGGCAAACTTTAAATTAAGGGTGGGAGTCCGTTGCGGACCCCCGGCCCGGGGAGCCACCACCTCCCTGGGGCTTTAAACAGTTGGGAGGGTGCTGCGTGGCCCCCCTCCTGGAGCCCTCAATGGCCCTGGGGACCACCACCTCCCAGGGCCGGATCCTGCAATGTACCGGGGTGCCCACCCCTGGGACATTGCCATTTGCTATGGGAGGGCGGGAGCTTGGCTCCCGCCCTGCCATAGCAAACACTGCTTTGCTTCTTGGAAGCGAGAGCAGGAAACCTGCTCTCGCTTCCAAGAAGCAAAGCAGAATTGCTTTTGGGCAAGGGAGGCTGCATGTTAGTAGCTCCCCTTGCCCAAAAGCAATGCCGGCTCTCGCAGGAGGCGGGGAGCCGGTTGGGACCATGGGGGCATTGGGGCTCACCCCATGGTCCCCAATGTAAGGCCAATAGCGGCCCAGGGAAGGGGGGCCACGTGGCCCCCCTCCTTTATAAATATGTTAAATTAATAAAATAAATAAAGGTTGGCCAGGCCCAGGGGGATGGGGTCCCCGGGGCCATAATTGGCTTTAGGAGGGAGACTATGTGCCCCACCTTCATAATTAAAAAAAAAAGAAAAAAAATGTGACAAGCCCCGGGGGATGGGGTCCCTGGGGCGAATACCTAATAATAGAAGTAGGGCGTTTTTTTTTTTGTTTCTATTTTGGAGTCGCGGCTCTCAGCGCGGCCTCCCGTGTAACGTTGCGTTGGATTCGCGAATCCACCTCAAATAAGTAATTTAGTAGTATATAATTTTGAAGGTACTGTTGTATTTTGAAGTTGTTTTAAAGAGGTAGTGTGATTGAAGTTAATGATAAGATTAAAATTGATAGAGTTGTTAAAAATATATTAAATTAATAATTAATAGTTAAACCTGTTAAGTGTATTGTGTTGTAGTACATTGAATTCATGCTTTTGCCAATTCACGTCGGGTTCGCGACTCCACTAAAAAATTTTGAAAAAATATCTATGTGTAAAAAAAATTTAATGTTGTGTTATAGGGTGGCTCTAAAAAGAGCCCTTGTGTTCATTATGAGTTTGTTGTAGCATCATGTAAGTGCGGTTGCACAGCTTTAGGTTGTTGAGAATGACTGTTTCCTTGATCTGTGAAGTGTACTCCATCACTTCTGTAGATGTCATCCATATCAAAACGTATATTGTTGTCATAGATGGAGCCCATCCTATGGTCTCTGAGGTAAGCAGAAACAGCTTTATTGACATTCTTCCTAGCTTTCTCAATCTGTGGACAGAATTGATTTGACCACTTCCATTTCTGTCTTTGGCATATATTGGAGTATACAAAGACAGTTTGAGGGAAAAGCAACATCAGTTCATTAACATTTCCAGACCTACCCCAGTCAATGTGCCTAGGTCATTGCCACCACAGTGCACAATCATGAGGTCAGGGGGTTGGAGATGCAAAAAGGTTTTACCAAAGGCATCAATTGGTGCCACTTTAATTCTCTCTGTGCAATCCATTTAATATCCACATTTTGTAAAGCTAGGTCTTTGTCAATACCTCTGCATTCAGCATACCTTTTGCACCAGAAAACATAGCTGTGCCCAACAATCCACAGTGTAAGCATCTTGAAGGGATGCCTGGAAGTAATGAAAAGATGTCTGTAGCTGAGGTAGTCAGTTGGTAGAATGAGAGGTATCTAAAATGGTGGACAAGATGCTGTTTTTAAAAAAGTAGATAATTAATTGGCTGTTTATGAACACTGTACACTCAAAAATAGGGTGCATGTTACTTTGTTTAAAAAGCATGTTTCTTATTGGTTTGTAAAAAATGTTTGAAAGGTACAGTAGATAGGATAAGGTCATATTATGCAAACATCAACCACATCTGCTGTGTGCATTTGTAACCTTGTGTGCTGAAGTTGAAAATATGGTGAACTTGTGACCTGCCTGTTCAGTTGAATGTTCCATGAACTGTTGCTATGGAAACTGGCATTAGGCATAATGGGGGAAGGGTTAAATGTTATCTGTGGTTTTAAAATATGGAATTATAATTTATATATAAGTGATATGTTATTAAAGTAAGATTTCCCAAGTTAGTAGTATATTTAGAAGTGGTGTGCTCTTAAAAAATAGTGGTATTTTTATTTGTAGTATATTTTTGAACTACCGTATGGATTCGTGGCTCCATCGCGTTGGTGCACGGTGGAATCGTGATTCCAAAAAAATTCTAGAATCAGTTTGGGCACTTTTAGAAGTCAGTTGGTAAGGGTTAATATGTCTAACCAATAGAAATGTGTTTTTCAATGTGAAATTATGTAGGAAGCAATGTTATTTGTTTCTTACATTTATTTGTGTGGAGAAAGAGAGGGAAAGTTTGCCATTACTGGTTTTACCTTGTTGAGAGCAGTACATTACATTGATTGTGTGCATAAGAAAATATTTTATGAGTTTATGAAATTTGATATCCTACAAATCAATTTTTTAAGGTGAGTTATAAATTTGTGAGGTGTATTATGTATTAGCTTTATTTTTAAACTTAAAAAAATATTGAAGAACTGTTTGAAATATATTATTAAATGTAGAGATGTGTATTGTAGTTTGTTTTATTGTACTTAAATGTTGTTAAAAAAGATTCTGTATAGTAATGTACATATATTGGAAGATGGATTAGTGATTATGGTAGTTTGTTTTAGTGTGTGGGTATGTTCATTTGTAGTATACCGCATAATTTTAGGTGTTGCTTTCAAATTGGATCTGCAGTCTGTCAAGTTTTAAGGTGTGCATGGACTTGTGTCTGAAGTATGTCTCTACTTGTATATGTATTTTCATATGTCTTATACATTTGAAGGTGCATGATGTATAACAAAGATATGTTGTTGTTTTTTATGTGGTAGGCTCTACATTGTGAGTAGTAGTAGAATGGTGAAGATGCAGCACAAAAGTGTGGTTTAGAAGATGTTGAGATAAGGTAATAGTGATTAGACTACTTTTTATATGTTTCTACAGAGGTACAGTTGAAATATGCCACATACGTTTTGGTGTTTGCTTGAAATTGGAAGTTTGCTCTGTGAATGTTTGAGGTGTGCATAGTGTTGTGATACAAACTTATGCATGCATGTTTTCAGGAATTTGATGAGATTTATACCAGAGACATGTGAAGGGTTCCTGCTTTGTATTTGGCTAGGTGTAACATTATAAGTAGTTGTAGAATGGTAAAGCAGTAGCACAAAAGTGAGGTTTGAGATATGTTTGTAGAGATATTATTTATTAGAGTAATTTGTATGCATTTGTGGAAAGGTACATTTCAAATATACCGCATAATTTTCACTGTCTGTTGGAAATTGGAAGTGTAGTTTGTGAAGTATTAAGCTGTGGATGCTGTTGTGAGTAAGGTATGTCTCTACTTGCATATGTATTATGGTACGTGTTATGTGTCTGAAGATGACAGATGAAGAAAACATAGGTATGCATGTATCTGTATATTACTTTTATATATGATGCTGGTAGCAAAAGGTACAGACATATGCCTGTATGGTTTTAGGAATATGGAATATTATGCCACATAATTTTTGGTGTTTGCTTCAAAATCAAAGTTTGTTCTGTGAATTTATGAGGTGTGCATAGTGGTGTGATACAGACATATGCATGCATGCTTTCAGGATGTTGCACTTTTTCACTCACTCACGCACTACCACAGTACTACTCCAATCACCCAGGCAGTACCCATGCACTTGCAAAATCACCCAGGCACTTCCTAACTCATGGAATCACCCAGGCATTATCTATGTACTCCTTAATCCCCCAGACATTATGTTTGCACTCATGCAATCACCAATGCATTAGCTATACATTGGTTCAATCACCCAGGTACTATCCTTCCACTCCTATAATCATCCTGTCAGGATCTATGCACTCCTCCAATCACTTAGCCAGTACCCATGCACTTATAAAATCACTCAGCCACTACCTATGCACTTATGCAATCACCCAGGCACTACCCTAGTACTACTCCAATCACCCAGGTACTACCCTTGTTGTCATACAATCTCCCAGGCACTAACCCTTCATTCCTTCAGTCACCCAGTCAGACTCTACTTGTATATGGATTTTCAAATGTGTTATACATTAGAAGGTGCATGATGTATAACAAAAAGGTGTTGTTGCTTTCTATGTGGTAGGGTCAAGACTGTGAGTAGTAGTAGAATGGTGATGATGCAGCATAAAAGTGTGGTTTAAAAGATGTTGAGATAAGGTATTAGTTACTACGCTACTTTTTATAAGTCTCTAGAGAGGTACAGTTGAAATATGCCACATATTTTTTGGTGTATGCTTCAAATTTGAAGTTTGCTCTCTGAATTCTTGAGGTGTGCATAGTGTTGTAATACAGACATATCCATGCATGCTTTCAGGATGTTGTACTTTTTCACTCACTAACGCACTACCACAGTAGTACTTCAATACCCAGGCAGTACCCATGCACTTATAAAATCACCCAGGCACTTCCTATGTACTTTTGTAATCCCCCAGATATTACTCCTCAACTCATGCAATCACCCAGGCATTATCTATGTACTCCTTAATCCCCCAGACATTACCTTTGCACTCATGCAATCACCCAGGCACTACCCTTGCACTCCTTCAATCACCCTGTCAGGATCTATGCACTCTTCCAATCACTTAGCCAGTACTGATGCACTTATAAAGTCACTCAGGCAGTGCATATGCACTTGTGGAATCACACAGGCACTACCCTAGTACTCCTCCAATCATCCAGGCACTACCCTTGTTCTCATGCAATCACCCAGGCACTACCCCTGCAGTCCTTCAATCACCCACCCACTACCCCTGAAGTCCTTTGATCACCCAGCCACTACCTATGCACTTATAAAATCACCTAGTCAGTACTTTTGCACTCCTTGATTCACTCAGGCACTATAATAGTACTACTCTATCACCAAGGTAGTATCCATGCACTTATAAAATCACCTAGGCACTTCCTATGTACTCCTGAAATCCCCCAGACATTACCTGTGCACTCATTGAATCACCAAGCATTACATATGTATTCCTCTAATCACGCAGACATTACTTGTGCAATCATGCAATCATGAATACATTAGCTATACACTGGTTTAATCAACTAGGCAGTACCCTCGCACTCTTCCGATCACCCTGTGACGATCTATGCACTCCTCCAATCACTTAGCCAGTACCCATGCACTTATAGAATCTCCCAGGCAGTACCTTTACACTTCTCCAATAACTGTGGCACTACCACAGTACAACTCCAATTACCCAGGCAGTACCCATGCACTTATAAAACCACCCAGGCACTTCCTATGTACTCTTGTAATCCCCCAGATATTACCCCTCAACTCATGCAATCACCCAGGCATTACCTATGAACTCCTTAATCTTCCAGACCTTACCTTTCCACTCATGCAATCACCAATGCATTAGCTAAACACTGATTCAATCACCCCGGCACTACCCTTGCACTCCTTCAATCACCCTGTCAGGATTTATGCACTCTTCCAATCACTTAGCCAGTACCGATGCACTTATAAAATCACTCAGGCACTACCTATGCACTTATGCAATCACTCAGACACTACCCTATTACTCCTCCAATCATCCAGGCACTACCCTTGTTCTCATGCAATCACCCAGGCACTACCCCTGCAGTCCTTCAATCACCCACCCACTACCCCTGAAGTCCTTTGATCACCCAGCCACTACCTATGCACTTATAAAATCACCCAGTCAATAGTTTTGCACTCCTTGAATGACTCAGGCACTACAATAGTACTACTCTACTCACCAAGGCAGTATCCATGCAGTTTTAAACCACCTAGGCACTTCCTATGTACTTCTGAAATCCCCCAGACATTACCTGTGCACTCATTGACTCACCAAGCATTACATATGTATTCCTCTAATCACGCAGACATTACTTGTGCAATCATGCAATCATGAATACATTAGCTATACACTGGTTTAGTCACCTAGGCAGTACCCTTGCACTCTTCCGATCATCCTGTGACGATCTATGCACTCCTCCAATCACTTAGCCAGTACCCATGCACTTATAAAATCTCCCAGGCAGTACCTTTACACTTCTCCAATAACTGAGGCACTATCCTTGCAGTCTTGCAATCACTCAGACACTATCACATGTCTCAGCTGTAGGTCTTACCACATTCCTGCAATAATGTATACATGTGTTTGTTCCTTTTCCTAGCAAATTCATATATGAAAGTAATATACAAATAGATGTATAGCTGTGTTTTATATGTCTATCAACTTAATATGCATGATATGTATCAAAATATCTATGTAAGTAGACATATACCTCAGTCACAACAGTATAAAGGTTTTAAAGCTTGACAGATTGCACTTTACATCTGAAACACACACCTATATTTATGTGGCATATTTGAAGTGTAAGTCTCACCATATTCCAAAAACCATATATTTGTATGTTTGTACCTTTTAAATTGAAAGGTATTTCTTTAGTAATAGATGAGAATATTTGTATATAGTTATTTTAATAATATTAAATAATTTTTACAATGGTTTTAAAAAAAAAATCAGATATTCTCCATTATTATTAAGAAAGATTCAGTATGCCTAGAAAAGTTGAAAAGAAAAAAACAACAAAGAAAACAATACTATTTAAATCAAAGAGAAAAGCAGAAATTAGATGAAGTGCAATATGTGACATTGAAGAAAAAGACTTCTGGTAAGAGAACTAAAGAATTAGGTAAAAGACTTAAAAAATGTAAATATTTTTCAAAATGGAGAAAAGAGAAAGAAAAGTAGAACAACGAATAAGAAGGAAATGAAAAAAGGACAAATTAATGGAAAATCAGTTTATGGGAAAACAATCTATGTTGAAAGAAGGATGAAACAATTTAAAGACATTAGAAAGAGAATGTATAAAAGTAGAGTAATATAAAATTTATTGAAAGATTGCAAAAAATATAAAAGAAGATCAGCATTTTTCAAGAAAGAACAAAAGATTGAAAGTGTAGTTGAAAAGGCTTTTGAATTAAAAAGAAAATTGTTTATATTAGTATTGAAGAGAATGAAAACATTGAATAAAATAATGCAGTTTATGAAGGAGAAAAGCGAAAGAAAAAGACTGGTTAATAGAACTAACTTTTGCAGTCTTTTCTGGTGAATGGAAGCACACTTCTAGTACGTAACCTTTTTTTAATGAAGAAAGCTATTTTCAACAAAATTCATTAGTTCATGCAGTTGATACCAGTGGTCATTGTTATGAGGTTAAAAACGGTTGTCCAATTGAAAAAGAAAAGATGGTTCCTAGAAATGTGGAAGAAGTAATAGCTGAAGAAGTTCAAGGGAGACGTACACAAGCTCCAGTGTATAAGTGGGATTGTAATAGTATTTGTAGTATGCGACAGGAATCTATTGATGTATTACGAATTTTTTTACAAGATTATGGTAAAAAAAAGTGTTAAACAGAAGATTAAGATGTTGCAAGAATTAGATCCTTGTAAAGTGAGAAAATATACTAACTTGCAGGGTCATTCTCTGGCTTGTCTTTCTAGAAAAGTGTGCCGAAGTACTTTTCATCATTTAAGAATGTTAGCAGTACATCACTCAGAAATGCGGAAGTTAGTAAGAAGATTGTACTACGTAAAAAGTCCTGCATTATTTCTAAATTAAATAAACACAGCTCTTTTGCATGGTTCAGTGTTGGATGTAAAAAAAGTTTCTGATGATATACAGTTTAGTTTCTTTGGTCCTCAAGAGGAGTGTAGAGAAAGTGAGACTTTGATAAGTGTAGGTGTTGAAGAAGAGGTGGAAGATACTACTACTCTGAAGTTTGCAGAAGCAATTACTAAGTTTAAGGTAGTTTCTTGTGAAAAACCAAACTATGGGGCCTATTACGATGGCTGTCGGAAAACCTCCCCGACCGCCATGGTAACGGGAAAAGACCGCCCGCAAGGCCCGCAACATAACCGCCGGTCGCATTAGGATGAACCGTGCTCGAAATCCGACTGCGGCGGTCGGATCGCAGGCCTTAACTTAACATTGCGGCGGTTGCTGCTGCCTGCAGCACCGCAGCGATGTCCAAATGAGCATGTCCTGCATGTCCCTGCACTGCGTGGCAGGCACTGCACAGTGCCTGGTACAGGGTCATGTAGGGGGGACCATGGGTACCCCCCAGTGCACCCACACCCCTCACAAAACATTGGGGGCCCGTTGCATACAATCACCGCATGCCTTTCCATGGCAGACTGACCGCTGAGGAAAGGCTGGCTACCGCCGGCATCATAATCGTGCCAGCGGAGCCTGCCCTGCACCGCCACAGGGCAGGAGTGCAGATGGCAACCGGCGGAAAAGCGGCAGTTGGAATTTCCCTCCGCCGCGGTCACCACCGCTATCCTAATCTGACCAGCGGTTTTCTGGCTTGCGATCATGGCGGATGTCCGCCGCAGGTCCGGCGGTTGCCACCGCCGGCCGGGCGGCGGTCATCCGACTGCCATCATAATATGCCCCTAAGTTTTTATTTGTTTTCGACGTACTCACTATAGAAGTCAAACTAGGAATGTTGATGTATATTTAAAAAGTGAAAAGGAAAATAATGATAAGTGGGAGCAATTTGGTGCTTATTTGTTGGTGGAAGATCATTTTGAGTTGGGTACTGATCAACGTATTTGTAAATATTGTTACAACAAATTAGAAGAGAAGAAAATGCCAGCTAGAGCAGTTCATAAGAACTTAGAGTTAGTAGCTATTCCTCCGGAACTGGTAGATTTAAATACATATGAGTCCATTCTTATTCAAACTGTGTACCCGTTTCAGGCTTTAGTTCGTATGGAGCCTAAAACAGGTAAGCTGCCTCCAACAGATTTACAAAGATTTTTAAAAGGAAGAGTTGTGTATTTACCTTTTTGGACAAAGTTCAACAAGGAAACGATCATTTAGAATCTCAGTTAATTAATTTGATGGCGTGTCAACGTGGTACTAATGAGTATTGGTATCATCATCACGGGGAACTTAAATGTATGTTAAGGAACTTAGGAACCCCTACATGGTTTGTTACACTTAGCTGTGCTGAGTACGCAAGGGGCGATTTACTTGAATTTCTACGACAAGCAAATTCAAATGTAAAAAACATTGAATTGAAGACAGCTGGAGAACTGTGTTCCTTGGATCCTGTAAATGTGTGCAGATATTTTAATCATAGGTTTCAAGCTATGATGTATTTTATCTGCAATAAAAATAATCCACTTCTTGGAGAAGTTATTGATTTCTTTTGGAGAAAGGAGTACCAAGCTAGAGGTGCACCTCATATACACATGCTGTTATGGATCAAGAATGCACCAACATTTGGAACTGATACTGATGAAAGTGTTTTGTCTTTCATTGAAGAGTATGTTACCTGTGCCATTCCAAAAGAAGGAGGAGAAAACAACTTGAGACAACAAGTTTTACGGTTTCAAAGTCATCGATGTGGAAAATATTGTCGACAAAAATACAAGTCAAAGGGAAAATTTTATACAAAATGTCATTTTGGATTCCCAGGTCCAGTAATTTTAAAAGGAAGAGTCAACAGTTTCATGTCTGCAGTAAGGCATATTATAACTCGAAAATCTCTGAAAAATACTTACAACATAAAAAGAACTGAAGAATCAAAGTATATTAATGACTACAATCCAGTGATTTTGACAATGTGGAATACAAATATGGATATCCAGATAATTCAATTGCTGTTGCTCGCTATGTTACGTCATATATAACCAAATCTGAAAAGACGGAGTTGAAAGAAATGTGGGAAGAAATTTCACAAGAGAAGACTCTTAGTAACAAATTGTACAGCTTTAGTTTGAAGATGCTTTCCCATCGAGAGATTGGATCCTACGAATGTTCGGATCGGTTGACCTCTGCAAGTTTATATTCAAAGTCAAGAGGAATCATTTGGGTAAGTCTAGGTCTTGCTGCAACACGAAATCAAGTATTGAAATCTGTACAAGAAATTGAATACTTAGCATTGAATGAACCAGAAAGTACAGATATTGTAAAAAGTAATATGTTGGATACGTACTATCCTAAAAGAAGTCCACATCTGGAAAACATATGTCTCTATGAAGTACTGCAACATTACAGCTTTAAGAGAAATGTTACAGAAAATATAAATGAAGAAAAATATGCAGTAATTGGATGTGAAGGATGTTTGGTGAAACATGCCAAAGGAAATATTATTAATCACAGGAAACTCAGTTGCGAAACTCCAGATAAAAGGGAATTTTTCTATTTAGCACTTCTGCAACTTTTCAAGCCTTGGCGTAGTGAAATGGAATTACTTGGAGATTTTGACTGCTATGAAGATTCTTTTAATGCATGTAAAGATAGTATTTAATGCACAATTTTTCCAAATTATCTACAAATGTTATATGAAGAGATTGAACAAGAAACTACTATTGCAGCTGAAATAGCTAGAGACAGTTCTCAAGATAGTCAATGTTCTGCTCCACTTAGTCAAGATCCATTAGGACAACCAATTATTGAAAATGAAGCAGCAGCAGCCATGAATAAAGTAGAAATGGCAATGCAACAAGCACAACAGGACATTATTGAGTTGGGAAACTTGGAAGAACAACTAAATATTGAACAAAAAGAAATATATCAGCAAGTGACACAACAGATACAGCATGGTTTACTGCATGAAAAAAAGAATGCAACTGCACATCATTTAAACCTATTCGAATGTATATCAGTGGTCAAGCTGGAACTTGAAAAAGTTTCTTAATTAAAGTTGTGACCAGTTATCTACAGAAAACCACAATCTTGTGTTGTAACCGCTCCAACTGGGTTAGCAGCACACAACATTAAAGGGATTACATTATATTGATTACTCATGCTACCAGTTGAACATGAAAATAAGTTGGAATATCACAAGCTATCTGGAGAAGCTTGATATGAAGTCTCAAGAGTACTAAAGAAAATTAAACTTTTGACCATTGATGAGGTGAGCATGGTCTCAAACTTAATGCTTGCCTTTGTACATTTAAGAATGCAACAGATTTTAAAAACTGATTATGATGTTTTATTTGGAGGAAAACATATAATTGTATTTGGCGATTTACTACAACTTACTCCTGTGAAAGGACACCCAGTTTTTAAAACACTTGTCCATGAAGACACTAGAGAATCTTTGGGAAGTATTGGAAATGTAAACATTTGGCCTCATTTTGAATATAAAGAACTTATTAAGAATATGCGACAAGCAAGTGATGAACATTATGGAAACATTCTTCAAGATATTATAATTGGTGTTTTGATAAAACATGGTAAAGAAGCTTTACAAAGTCGTCTACAAACAAACTTGTTTCCAAATGAAAACATTGCACCAGAAATAATGTACAAAAAAATTGGAGAAAAGAAGTCTATAGTTTGCCTAATGCCAACACTGCAAGAGTGTTCTACATTCAATCAAGAACTTTTGAAACTGGAAAGACAACCAATAGTGACAATGGATGCCATTGATAAAATAGAACATGAAGGAGTTACTATTCTTCTCTCAGAGAAATTACAGTCAAAATTGGATTCTTTGGAGAAGTCTGCATCTAAGACTGCTGGTTTAGAAAAGACTTTATATGTATGTGTAAACTGTCAAGTAATATTGCGGCGTAATTTGGATGTAGAAAAAGGTTTAGTAAATGGAGCAATGGGAAAAGTTTTTGATTTATGTTAATTATCAGAACTGAGATGGAAATGAATTTCTGAAGATTAAATTTGATTAGATTGAAGAGGTAAAACAGATTGGACGTTGTGCTGTTCGTTTTTTGCTTGTAAAAGACTTGTATGTTCTTAGAAAACAGTTTCCTCTTTGTTTAGCATATGCAGTGCCCATTCATAAATCTCAAGGTTTAAGTGTAGACAGTGCTTTGGTAAATATTGGAAGTACAGTGTTTAAAGAGGGCATGGCATACGTTGCATTGTCTGTAAGAGAGTATAATCGGTTAAGAAGACTGTATGCTCCTAACTTAGGTGAATATCCCATATATGAGAAACGTGTAGTATGTCCAAAACGGAAATATGGAAACATTCTAGTGAGATTCAAAAAAAGAAAACAATTCAAGAAAATGATGAAGCTGCAAAGAAATGAAAATGGACACTGTTGATGATATTGTAGGATACCAGTTAGAAAATAGTTAAGGTATCAACTGCTATGCTAATGTAATTGTAAATGTTGTCTTTTATCTAGAAGATCTTCATCATGAAATTATGGAAAATCGAGTAAAAAGATTCTGTTCTTTATTACATTATATTTGTCAAAAGTTGGTAACTGATAGAAGTAAAATCCATACTCCTTCTGGCATTCGGCATCTTTTGGATATATGTACTGGTTCTTCGCAATGTACACTGAATATACAACAAGATGCACAAGAATTTCTTATGTTTATGCTTGCAGTATTGGAAGATGAAGGAATAGAAATTGAAAATTTGTTTGGACTAAGTTACAGATGGGATCATAAATGTGAAGAGTGTTCATTTTCTTATACCACTGAAATAGACACTGAACGATTCATATATTTGACAATACCAGATTGCAAATCAGTGTCTTTTAACAAATTAGAAAAAACAGCTAATCAAGATATGAAATGCTCTCATTGTAAATCAGAAATGTTGTCAACATTATATATAGAAAGATTTGGAAAATATGTCATTTTAATGCTACAACATTGTAGAGCAAATGGAAGAAAATTGGAAACCAAAATTAAAAAGTTTGTGGCAAGTCAAGTATCAATTTCAGGAAGAACTTTTAAAGCAGTGGCTATTATTTTCCATGATGGACCTACTACAACATCTGGACACTATACTGTGTATTTAAAGTGAAATAAAGGATGGACACATTGCAATGATGCCCATTTGGAATTCAAATGTAGGTTATCTTACGAATTACCAAAATCCTATCTGATATTTTTGATGCCAAAGTTTTGAATACATCATTCGGCCTATTGGGAAGATGTGAACACAAATTAATGAGTTTATTTTGGATATTTTCAATGCAAATGGATTTGGAAACATTATTCGGCCTATTGGGAAGATGTGAACAATTACTGTTTGGATTATTGTTTGTGCTATTTCTTATTGCATTTGCAAAATTGTGTTTGAAGGAAGTAGTTTATATATTTGATCTTTATATTATACGCGATGTAAATGAGTGTATATTTTAGAAAATGTACTTCAGAGAAATAAATGATTTAATGTAGTTGAAGAATGTAAATTAGAAACTGTAGATAGGTAAACAGATAGTTGAATTTGTTGTAAATATTTTCAATGCAGATTTGGTTTTTTTACAATCTCATTGATTGTATTTTTTCCCCGCTGTTATATGATGATCTACATTGAAATCACTGTGTATGGTCAAATTCAGTAGAATCTGAAAACAGCAAAAAAGGGAAACTGAATATGTCATGTAATTCCAAAATTATGTTGTGTTCTTAAAACCATAATATTATATGAAATAACAGTTTTTCTTCTTTTTTATTACAGAAAGTAATAGTAAAGCTTGAAAAGATTTTAAATTCAGTTTTCAACAAAACTACTGTAAAATAGTTTCACTGAGTTTAGTATCTACTTTAATAAAGAAGGTAAGATGAAATAATGTAATAAGCATAATAATATGAAGTAATGTTTACAGTCACTTTTATTGCACTCATCCATTTTTTAAACACTACCCATGCACTGATCTATACAATTAGGCACTATTCCCACACTCCTGCCATCACCCATGCACTTTCCATGCATTTCTCCAATCACCTAGCCTGAATCCATATAGTTATAATATCACCCAGACACTACCTATGTACTCTTCCAATCACCCAGGTACTATCTGTACACTCATGCAATCAGCTAGACATTATCCGTACACTCTTCCAATCACCCAGGTAGTACCTATACACTTCTCCAATCCGCTAAACATTATCCCTGCTTTGATGCAATCACCCAGACACTACCCTTGCACTCTTTCAATCATCCAGACAGTATCTATACAATGCTTTATTCATTCAGGCAGTACACATACACTTATAAAATCACCCAAGCCTTATTTATACAGTCCTCCAATCAACCAGCCAGAACCCTTCAAGTTTTAAAATCACTCAGGCACTACCTATGCACTCCTCCAATCAGCAATGCACTATCCATGTACTTCTTCAATCACCCAGTCACTACCCTTATAGTCTTCCAATAACCCAGGCAGTAGCACTGTACTCATATAATTACCCAGACAGTACTCATAGGGGGACATTCTCAAGAACGTGCGATAATCATTGCCAAAATAGGTCAACTCAATTTTTCATATCGCCGTCTATCGCGGGAAAATAACGCAGTGGTAACGTCTTATTCCCAACACGGTGGTAACATGCGATAGTTTCCAGACAACGCGTCAAATGTCCGCGATAAAATTACTGGGACGGCGATAAAAATCCAAAGCCGAACGTGAAAAAAGAGGCGATGGGCCCAACCGCGATAGAAAAATCAGCGATAATCTGCGCCAGGCCTGCAATTCACACATGTTAGGCAGGAAAAATTACTATAAAAGCAGAAAAAAAATCACAAACAAAACCAAAACAACTGCGAAGCACAATGGAGGTAGCCGGAGCAAGTACAGAGGACAACCAGAACCCCACAAGCCCCACGGAGGACCAGCCTGGGACCTCGGGGTTAGGGAAGGGCAAGGAGAAAAAGAAGAGGAAGATGCGGTTCAGTCCGCAGGAAAACAGGATCCTGATAACGGAGGTGATAGAACACCATCAACAACTGTTCGTCACCTCCACTGTGTCATCCTGGACAAGGTGAATACAGTCAGAGTGCTGAGGAGGACAATGGAAGAGCTCAAGAGGCGCTGGAATGATGTGAAGCGCAAAACCAAGCAGAAACTCGGCAACAACCAGAAGGCAGCAATGCAGACTGGAGGTGGGAGTCCAGCGCCACAGGAGGAGCTGGATGAGATGGAGGAAATGGTGTCCACAGTCATCAGTGTGGAGACGGTGGCAGGAGTTGGGGGACCGGACACTGCTCAACATGACCTGACACAACAGCAACAGGGTGAGTAATGACCAGGGACTGGGGGGACGGGGGAGATGGGCACAATGGCACACATGCACAATTAAGTATTGCACAGTGCACACCCACAATGACTCTGGATCATGTCTCTGATCCCCTTGGCACACTGCAGCACACCTAGAAACAGCAAGTAGGCCCCCGTCGACTATGTGCCCAGAGGGGGCCCTTCCCACACATTACCAATCTCATAACCAACCCATGCACATGTGCCAAACCCAGAAAAGCGGCGTGTGTGTGAGCCACACTGATAATGCACGTGACACTGCAGGATGAATAGCATGGCTGCAGTCAATATATCATGACATGTTGCACGCCACGACACTGAGGTGGCTGTGTATGAACCACATCCGTAAAGGAGCAGGTCACACCCTGACACATCCAGGTGCACATACAACCCCTGACGTCAACAACACATCTGCGGACAAACCATGCCCCAGAGTCCCAACTCCCACCAAGAGCCCAATTTACCCAAGTATGCAACATCTCAGCACTGTATAAGCACAGAAGTCAAAGGCACACCTCCTGAAAGGGATAAGGGGCAGCAAAATCAGAGCTGCAGGGGCGACTCTCCCAAAATGCAGCACACACACATAATATTCAGAGCACATCAACATTGACAACAATGTGGTACAAACTGCAACACGTTCACAACAGAACAGAGGACACAACTGGTGCCGCTTGTGTGTAGAAACTAGGGGTGGGCGGAATTTGCGTAGTCACGCTACGCAAAGCTCCGCGAAACGGTAAAAAATCTCCGCGAGCACGCAAAAGTTCCGCGAACACGTTGTTCCGCCCATTCGCGATGCTTTTTTCCTGTTCGCGAACGCTGTTTGCGTGCTTGGGGAGAAATATCTCGCGAACACGCATTTTGAAAGCGCAAACAAGCAAAAAATTCCGCGAAGCCGCGGATCGCGGAATTTTTGGCAATTTCGCGTTCTCCGCGGAACGCGAAATTACCCAAATTCCGCAAATTCCGCGTGCGGAACGGAATTTACCGCCCAGGCCTAGTAGAAACTGGCCAATCACATTTGGCATAGCAGGGAAATGTGAGATGATAATGTACAAGTACAAACACACATCCGTGATGTTGTCAAAATGTTCACTGTCCCGCATCAATAAGGCAGCTCCTCACAAACAGTCACAATGTACATTGTCATGCAGTCTGTATGTAAACTAGTACAATGCGTCAACATACATGTGAACACAATGTTAAACTGCATCTCCCCTTCACATTGCAGAGGGAGAATCAACACCTCCTGCAGAGCAGACCCAACAACTCAGCACTGATGATGAAGAGGACCTCCCCAACATCGACACCAACGCCCTCCAAGAGCCCATGGACAGCTTCGGCACCTCAACTCCAGGAGCAGGGCAGCCCAGCTGCATCGAGGAGACCTCACCCCCTGCACAGACCACACAGCAGGAAGCACCCACCACTACGGCTGTCTCCCAGGACCCCCACGAACAACACATGTCCTTCCAACGCCGTGTGTTAGGGTGCCAGGAGAAGATGGCTGATCAGGTGCGGGTGGGGTTCGACCTCATGGCAGCCAAACTAGATGCCATACGTGGGTGTCTAAGTCACATCAGGGACCACTTACAGTCCCTAACGGATACCCACAGTCTGCTCCATGCTCTCCAACGATCCATGGCTGACATCGCTGGAGTCCTGACTCTGAGGCAAGAACAAGTGTCTAGTCAGAGTGGCTCCAGCGATGTCAGCTGGGAGTTGGGACACATGCGGAGGATCATGGATGTGAGAAGTTGGCCTGGTATATGCTGTTCACTAATTAAAGTGGACACCTTGCACCAGGGCAAATCGACTCTTATGGTAGATAGGTTTAAGACAACCTTTTAAAGAAAGCTATCCTAGTGGTAGCTGTGGAGAGCAGCCTTCAGGCTAAGTCTCGGAGGAATGTAAAGCAGCTTGTTTTACCATATAATCTCTTGAATCACCAAATGAAAAGACACCACACAGGTATATATATCAAATATATATGTATTTATTTCTAAATAACTCTCTACTAATCTCTTTATGAGATTAGAAGACAAACATATGCACAAATCAACGTTTCACAATAAGTTAAGCACAAAATATGGCTGGGGCCCTAGGGGCGTACCAGACCATATACTAAGTAAGAGACTTAGGGACAACGACTTGCAGGGAGACAAGGCCTAGGGCCTTCAGAAGTGCTGGGGCCTCACGAAACCACCCAAGGCAGGTAAGTAAAGGACCCACGGGGGACGCGTGCAGTGTAGATACACAGGCGCGGATCGCCGTTGACTTCAATGGGGCAAGTCGCGGTTGGAAATAAAGAGTTTTAGGATACTTCTATAGAACCTACAAGCAAGTCACTTATAGGGTAAGTCGTTCTAGGGCCCACACCCACAGGAGCACCGTAGTGCTGGAGTTACCTCACCCAGGGACGGCGCGTGCACAGGTGTCCTTTGGTGTCGGGTCGCGGCGTCGTTTTCAATGGCGAACAAAGAAGACTTGCTGCTTGCGGGAGCTGAAGAAGTGTCCGGTGGAATCCAAGCCTGGATTCTGAAGAAGGATGACCTGAAAGCAGAGGGGACAGTGTTCAAAGTCACTTGGCAGTGACTCGGGGCAAGGAAGATGGATGCCCACCGTCGTCGAGTGATTCAGGTCGGTTGCGGGTGCCTTGACTCTTCAGCCACATGGTCCAGGAGGCGTCGACGACGACCAGGAGCTGGATTCGGTGTGTCCCTCGACGTCTGCAGCTGACTGCGGTGTCGGCAACTCAATCGGAGCCAACAAGCCTTGGCAGCTGCAAGTCTCGGGGAGATAAAGAAAAGTCGATGGCGCAGACCAGCAAGGTCTGTGGAACTCACCCAGCGAAGGTAAGTCAGGGCAAGCCTGGAGCAACCAGGGGAGCCCTTTGGTTTCTTTCAGAAATCTTCTGGGGACCCACAAGCCAGCGGGCAAGGGATCGCGAAGACACCTCGGGCGGAATCACTCAACAGGGGCCCACGGTCACTCGGGACAGTGTAGGCCTCTGATCTTCGGAGGAATTCCTGCTGGAGGTCGGGACCACACGTGGTCCAAAGCACAGGTTCGTAGAACGTTGAGAAGGGGTTGCACTCGACAATAGTGCACGGTACCCAGGGGTCGCGGTTCCTCGTTACTCGTGGGGTCCACTTGCCTCAGCTTCGCTGGGAACTCACGATGGCCTGGGAGAGGTCAGGAAATCCACTTTCTGGGCTGCAGGGACTTCCGGACTCCGGCGGGAGCGGCGTAGTTTGCGACCGTCGTTGTCGTTTTTGTGCCTGCCAAGCAGGGGAGTCACTCCTTGACTCCAAGGAGATTCTTCTGTCTTCCAAAGGTAGTGGAACGTCGAAGGGCCAGGATTCTTCTGTAGAGTGTCGTCCAGGGGTTATCTGCTTTGCAATGGCAAGGTTCCCCTCTTATACTAAAAAGAGGGGATGGACTAGCTCTATGACCCCACCTATGGGAGGGTCAAGGGAGGGGTGGCTACACCCACTTCCCTTTGTCCAGTTTCGCGCCAGAGCAGGGGCAGGTAGCCCCTGAGCTGGTTTGAACTGGCATATGCACAGAGGAGCCTTTTGCTCCCCAGTGCAGGACTTCAAAGCACTCTAAGAGTGCACCCACCCAGCCCCAATACACATTATCCTGTCTGGGGAGGTGGTCACACCTCCCTGCAACAGGAAACCTATTGTCCAGGCCTCCCCTGCCGGAGTTTCGTCCAGCAGCAGGAGGCCAGACTTGTGTCTGTGGCAGCAGCATCCATTTTGTGATGCCAGGGCTTCAGAAAGAAGTTACCGGGTAAGCCAGAGTTAACATGTCTTTCCCTCTAGAAGGGTGGAATGCTACCCCCGCCGCCAGGATTGGCGGGGGGTAGTATTCCAAGATGTTTGACACCAAACACGACATGTTTAGGTGCAGCCATTCCAAAGTTAGCATTTTACCGCGAGGATATAATGCGCTTAAGAGTATATGGTCAGGCTGCACTACAAACAGCATCAGAGATGGTCTCCGAATGCTGCAGAGGGGCCCTGCTCATGCAGGGGCACCCTCTCACATAGGAACCATGCACTCTGCCTTTAGGATTGATAAGGCCTGCCTTAGGAGTGACTTATAGGTTTATATGTGTGTATGTATTTAGTGATATAGGTAACCTATATCACAGTAAGGGGTGCATGCACCACCCTACCCAGGCTGCAGTAGCAGACCTGTGGTGTCAGTTTGGATGGCCTTCCAGGGGTGGCATAATACATGCTGCAGCCCCTGGTAGGCCTCTGAGGTACCTATGCCCTTGGTACATAGTATACCATATACTAGGGACTTATAAGGGCACTCCAGATTCCAATCAGAGATGTGCCTAAGGCACATGGAAACCTTTTACAGAGAAAGCAGATAGACTGGGGCCCTGAATAGCAGGATCCCAGTCCAACTAAGTCATAAACCAGCAAAACACCATAAAAAAAGTGGGGGCAACCATATAGTCAGATTCCACCTTCCTACAATGGAGAACATGGAGCGGATGCAGGCGGAACAAATGGCTGCCACGCCTGCAAATCAGCGAGATGTAGCTGGGTTCTTCCATGCCCTGCAGACCCTCATCATGGCATTGCTGCCACAAGGCCTTGCGCGGATGAATGCTGCTGCTACTACTCCATCCACATCTCCGCCCCCTGAAGTGTCAGTGCCTGACAGTGCAGCAGACAATCCACATCTCCAGCCCCTGATGTGTCAGTGCCACACAGTGCTGCAGACAAAACCCCACCACCCACATGTGAGGCACATGAGACATCAGAGGACGAAGATGCGGATGATTCTGCCTTAGTGGTAAGAAGGAAGCGGTAGCATTCATCTCCGCCATATGGCCTGTTTCTGCTTGGTTCAGCCCTCTGCATCATCACCTTCCACTGTCCCCCGATATACTCTGCGACACTCACCTTGGACTTCGACATGGACTGCCATATTCTGTTTGGTTACCAATGACACAGCAATCAGACTGCGGACTGAACTCTTCCTCTACCGATGAACTTGTCAATCCCTAAAGGACTCTGGCTGGCCCTCCACGGGGCAACAATGTAAAGTGGGGTTTGCATGGCCCTGTACTGCTCCAGCTTCAACAGTCCACCGAATGTGAATAAAACATTCTAATTCACACAGATGTGTCATGTCAATGTTCAATCAAGTATGAAAGTATGGATGAATGTAGGGGCAGTGATTCCCCCTCACGTCCATGTTGCTAATGTTGTGGGACTTGAGTCACAGGGTGCAACTCTCTGCATCATGGTGGTACATATTTGACCCCAAAAGACGCCCTGTTGTCTTTTCTTGGTCACAAATGACAGGCTTTATGTCAAGAATTTGGACACATGTGATACGCTGCTGAGTGGGATTATGTACTACCTTTGACACCCTGAAATGGCATTTTGAATATGTGACACCCTAAACAGCCTACCACCCACCATCTAATTGCCATTTGTGAGATTGTTAGCACTAAATGTTGCACTTACACTTGTCTGAGTGATGTGCTTATGCAGAGAAGTGACATGCACACAGGGAATGTGTGTTGGAATGGATGTATTTGCACATGCTGTGCCTGTGGTCATTTTGTCCTGTCCCATTGCTGTATTCCGCTTTAGGTGTCTGTATATAGGTTTTCCTGAAACATGTCCTTATATAGGCACAATTCGCATTGCCCTTATATAGGCATAAGATCCCAGTCCTTATTTAGGCATTAGCCATGCTATCCGAATACAGGCATGGTCACTTACATCTGTCCACCCTAACGTCACAACGAGTTCTTAGAAACCAGACCCTTAAGCTCTTGGGAGTTCCCCTAGCACAGGATTATTGATTTCTCCAAGAACTCATTTATTATGCATGAACCGCTATACCTTAAGGGTTCATTCCTGACGTCTTCCTCTGCCCGACTTTACGTCAATGCTAACATTCCAAGGCACCTACCGGGTATAAATATACCTTCCCTTGCCCAAGCAAGTAGGAGAAGACCTCGACTTTAGAGGAGCCCGTGTCCCGGCCTGACGCACTGACAAGAGACGCTGTCCTCCCTGCTCGCAGAGAATCCAGCTTCCAGTGTTCTGACTCCCTTCGAGGGGTGTTAGAGTTCGAGACCCGGAAGGAGATTCCCACCTCTCCCATTCTCAAGGTATGGAGCTGCCTAGAACCTAGAGGGACTCTTGGCATACTAGACTTGGCATACTATACTTAGCATACCATACTATAGCATACCATACTATAGAATACTTCACCTACTTCTTACCTTGCACTACACTTAGGTTAGGTACACTGGGGTAGAACTAGTTAGAGAAGCATCTTATGAGTACTCGCATTTTTAGCTTATGTTATTTATGTATATGAATATATGTGTCATAGCTAAAAGATAATGCTAACGCAGTATTATTTCTTTCTACTGCTTACGCTGTACAGTATATATCTCGCATACTGTCTTGTGATCATAACAGCTCATATCGCTTACACGAGAAACAAGACTGTTCAATAAATCCTTTTATTTAAATGCCCGTCTATTCTTTCTGTGTAACTCTGAAGAAACTAAGCATGCACGATTAGCTGAGTGAAACTGTTATCTGTTGTTTCCACGATTCTGAGAGTGTTCCAATTCTAAAGGGAAACAAAGTTGTCATGTTTATGCGGTTGCCAGAAACTACTCCCTTCTTGTTTACAAGGAGTTTCTAGTGGCCTCTGAGTTAGCTGGCACAAAGTAATTAAGTTTAATATACTCGATAGGGATATACTGACCTCAGTCCTATGTCAAACCTATAGGGTATATTATTCCAATGCGCAGAGCCTATTAGGGAAATAGGAACTACACTACATGGCGCCCAACGTTTGGTAAGGCACTAATTTAATGCTAGATACTGAGTAACTCAGTCGTGCTTTTCTCTCAGAGACCCCTACTCACATACTCCATAAGACGTCTGGAGTGGGTAGGGTTAAGAATCCGCCAAAGATAAATAGGACAAAAAATCCTATATATATTAGCTGTTTGGTTTGTTCAACGTTGAAGGATACAGTGTTCCAAAATATTGTGCACCTTATCTTTTGTTTCCTTGAAACTTGTTCTACATTTTTCAAAAAACAATGTCTGACACCGAGAACTGCGGCTGACCCAGTCGTAACAGCTTTTAATTTTACAGGTTTAAATGAAACCGATGAGGGTGTTATAAACATCCATCCAAACTTAAGGAGAGCCATCATTCTAAAACGTATAAAACACGGCCTAACACCAAGAGCAGTTTTCATGATAGAGGCACACGAATCCTTTCAGACAGAGGTATTCTATTCATGGATAATATTCCCAGAATCAAATCCAGTAACAAAAGTGTTTCACTTCTTTAAAGAAGATGAACCACCAGAGGAATATATTTTCGAGGATATTGAAATTCCACTCACATACCAGGAGCATAATCTCTGGTTTAAAGACGCCCTAAAACATCACAAAAACATTACCAGGCTCGGTCCACTAGGTAGACCAGGAGCAACATGGTCGATTCTAGCCGGCTACACACCTCATCCTGACATCGGAGAAATGTCAGACGAGGAATTACTTACTCAACTACAAGAGTTAATACAAATTTCAGACAATTAGTCCAATATGTCATGCGGACTTTCACAGTCCAACCACCAATGACCATTCCAAATCAAACCCCTCAACAGGGGAATACACTAAAAATTACTCCACAGACTTTACACGCAGTCATGGGTAAAATGCCCACAAAACTTGAACAAATTCAATTCTGGATAGCTCAAAAAATTACTCAAATCGAAGCAGTATTTCCAAATACTAGCTCTTATGAGAAACACAGAATCCTAACAATCTGTTTACCAATGGGGATCATACCGCAACTGGAAGACTGCACCACTTGGGGCACAGTCTTTGCTGCCATCTATACTAAAACACATGGTGTTCCGTCAATTGCAGTAATACCAGATGTCCTGAAACAAATTCAAAACGAATACGGGGCAGAACCTGCTCTGAATTTAGGTATGAAATTAGTGAAAAACTTCGACCAGGCCTCAACAATAATATTATCTAATATTAAAGGGGAGGCAGCATCAGTGGCGATCCGCCAACGCTTAAGGGAATTTGATGTAACAGAACATCAACATGAACTACCCAGAATAATAGAACAATCTTATGCAGAATTAGGCAGAGATAGTTTGGGTGGAAAACCATTGAAGCCAAAACTATCTGAAAGTCCTGAGAAGACTCTATTAAACAAAATCCTACATCTTCTGAAAAGAAGTGGGAAACTAATAAACAAAATTCAAAAGAGAAACGTTCTCAATCCCGAGGTAGGTCTCCTCAAAAGGAGCCCTCTGAAAGGAGGTATAACCTCAGGAATAGGGATAATTTAAGAAAGCCTGACAGGTATCAAGATACTGATACACGTTCCTATGGTATCTTTCAGATATCGTCACAGACATCAGAAAGAAGAGGACGGTCAGATCACAAAGAAGAGCGTGTGAAATCCAAAGACGATAAACACGTTCAGAAAAATAAATCAAAACCTCAATTCACAAAAAAGAAGGTAGAAGGTCTGAAGATCAGACATGCTGAGAATACTGAGAACACAGCTCAAGAACAGAGAATGGGCTCAGACAATGCTGGACAGTGCAGCAGAAGTAACAATAGCTCGCCAGAACCTGAAGGAACTTCTGGAGATAGTGGACTTGAATGAGTACATCACAGTAGAGACTGTAGACACCAGGGTTAGTACTCCACAAAAGTTATATGAAATAACGCTCCGAATGGAGGGAGACATACCAAGAAAATTGAAAATACTCTTTTGGGAGAAACTTTCAAGGGGTTATGATATACTTCTAGCAGAAAAGGACTGGCCACCAAACTTTGTCAGGGAGTGCCCGCATGGTGAGGACTTCATTATGCCTGCCTTCTCTAACCATATTCCAATTCACCTAAAATATACTTATGCCAGGAAATGGGCAGTTGCCCAGGCCCCAGCATTATACAAAAATCATGTAGGATGGGATGAGGACTCACCTCACCACAAAATACATCTACAAAATCAACCCACTGCACAAAGGCAGTACCCAATAAAGCAAGAAGCTAAAAAACAGGTCAGGAGATCTTAGATCAACTTGAATACCAAGGGGTGATTGAAACATGCACCTCCTCAATGAACAATCCTTTGTTTCCTGTATCCAAACCAGACAATACATATCGTCTAGTTTTGGATTACAGACACTTGAACACTTGTTCCAAAACATTTGCAGTGCAAAATGCACATAGTACAGCATTAATGAATAACATTGTGCGTAAAAAATATAAAACCACATTGGACATTTCAAATGGTTTCTTTTGTCAAAACATAGCACCTGAAAGCAGGTACTTAACAGCTTTTTCAATAATGGGGACCCAGGGTCAATTTTGTAGACTCCCACAAGGGTTCAAAAACAGCCCGGGGTTATTCTCAGCAAGAGTAACAGAGTTACTACAAATTTATGATAATGAGGATTTGTCATATGTCGATGACATCTATCTGACAGACGATGACCTAGATAGGCACTTGAACAGGGTGAGTACCATTATATTGGGCTTCGCCTCTGAGGGCTATAAATTCAACTTTAAAAAATCCAGGATTGCCCATCTCAATGTCCTTTTCCTAGGATATGAGCTTTCAAGTGAAGGCAAGAGCCTGGCAGCTAACTTTCTATAAAAGTGCGCGCTGCTCCAACCTCCAAAAACGCTGGAAAATTTACAATCCATCTTGGGTTTCCTAAATTTTGGAAGACCTTACATTCTAAATTACGCAGAAAGGGTTAAACCTCTCTACGAATTAATCAAACCTGATTTTTCAACAAAACATTGGACACAGGAACACACAGAAATCCTGCGTTCACTCCAAGTTAACATGTTAGCAACAAATCACTTACAAACACGCGTAAATAAACGCAATTTAGTGATTCGCCTATTTAACATTTAATGAGGGTGAAAAAGTACCAATAGCATACAAATCACATTTGTATACACATCACATTTGTATACACAAGCAGAAATGCGCTTCACTTCAACAGAAAAAAACTGACAGCAGATCAAACCGCTGTGGCAAAAGAAAGAGCTCTAGCCCAAGGGAAACGCATTATTGACGTAACTCCAGTACCAGCCTTAGAGGCGGTTACAAAAGCAAGCATTCCAAATGCAAAAGCTTTACATCCTAGATGGATACAATGGGCTAATTCTCTTGCTGCAACAGATGTTGAATATGTTTTTGATCCTGATTTAAAAACACAAGCGTTCCTGCAATATGAACATGAATGTCCTCTGCCCACTGAAATTCTGCCTCTCGATCAGTACGAATTCATAATTTATACTGACAGATCAGCAGAACCCGCTACAGGGAGTAAGCAAGCTTACAGTGCAGCGTGCGCAATCGTTAAAGGTCGCATGCGCGATGGTGACTTTAGACCAATGGTCACTAAAACTCAATCTCTAGGAGATTGTACAGCTCAGCGAGCTGAACTGCAAGCATTCAAACTGGCACTTGAAAATACAGATCGCGAATTCCCCACACTTATAGTGTGCGATTCTTTTTACTGTGTTCAGTCATATAATGAATATATACAGAGTTGGCTTCAAAACGGGTTCAAAGATGCAAAAGGTGGCACAATAAAGCATAAAACGCTTTGGGAACAAGTAGTTCAGTTAAGAAACGAACTACCAAAAGCTCACGTGATACACACGCTGAGTCATCAACGTGATGGCGTTCACGTTGCAGGGAATTCCTTGGCTGATGAAGCCGAAAAGGGGGCTGTTCAGACGGCTTCCGTAGCTGTGATCACTCGTTCAAAAACGAGAATAGACAGTGAGATATTGTTGGCTGTCAATGCTTCAAGCAAAGGCAGTGGTGCAGCATTACCAAAAAAAATTCCACTCAAGTACTCTTATGTAATTGATGCAAACAACGTTCCTTTTGCTCGAATCCCTGGAGTGGGGGATAGGGTAATTCCAAACATGGAACGTAGATTAGGACTAATCCTAGCAGCACATGAAGGGATAGCGTCTGCCCATGCAGGTGTTTCTGCAACAGTATCTTTACTAAAACAAAGATATTGGTGGCCTGGCATTAGGAAACAGACCAAAAACTATGTTTTGGAATGTGAAATATGCCAACAGATGAAAGTCTCCACAGTGAAACGTCCTGCGCAGACACCCCTGTTGAAACCATTAGCTTGTGTTTACCTGGACCACTGCGGTCCCTTGCAAAGGGACGGTAACTATAAATATATAATGGTCACAGTGGATTCATGCTCTAGGTTCCTATGGATATGGACTCAGAGCTCGGCTGACGCTTGAACTGTTATAAAAGATTTGCGAGTCTTTATCGGCACATACGCAATTGGCACACTACATTCTGACCAGGGCCCTGCGTTTAGCTCTCGGGCTTACAAAGAATCCATGGCCAGTTTGGGCGTAGCATTGCAGTACTCCTCTCCGTTTCATCCTGAGGGAAATTCTGTTGTGGAAAGGAAAAACCGGGACATAAAGCAGTCTATAACAGCTAGAGTATTAGGTTCGGGTGATGGGTGGGTCAAACATCTTTATGGGGTCCAACGCTCATTAAATAATTTGCCAAGAAGTTCTCTAGGGGGGGTCACTCTATATGAGGTCCTATTGATATCCCTTTGATATCAAAGATCGTTTTGGCTGTTTTACTGGATCTAAATGAACTAAGATCGAAACAAAGCAATGTGTTCCTGAAGCCAACCACCAATGGGGAAACACCGGCAGTCCCAGCAAGGCCTGTCTGGATCCCAAAAGTTGGGGATCTAGTCAGAGAGAAGATTGCGGACAAGAAGGAATTTGGACCTTCTTACAGACTACCAGTAACTGTCCTAGCCATCCACGGAACAAGAACAGTACTTTTGCCGCCCCTTGCTGGAAAAAAGGAGAAAAGATTTGTGTCAATCGACCTCATCAAACCACAGTATGTGGCCAATACTAAATAGTAGACCTCGTGGACTCCGACCTAGTAGCAGACGCACTCCTCTCGCTACTATCCACGAGGTTCAGACTGAAAGACTCATAACCATCGAGAATTCAGCAGTAAGAGATGAAGGACTAAGCAACAATGCTATGGAACTCATCCCTCTTGAAACTCAAGTAACAGTTCATCCAGATACACCTGTCTACACCAACGTAACACGTGATCAACTGGTTCCAGCTATTTCAACAAATCCTGATGCAATTTCAACAATTGACCGAACTGCTTCTGGCTACTTCATCAACTTTGATACATTTTCTGAGGATCCAAGTGAGCCTGAAACGACGCCAGCCCTAAAAACTTTCAAACAACAAGTACAAGACCTTTTTCATTTCCTGAAAGAGACTTATCTGGTTTCACCATGGATTGAACTATGGATTATTTCTGGAATATTTTTCTTTCTGCTTTGGCTAGCTTTGGTTATGACTATCAGCGTGCTTATAAATGGCAGATACATCCATATGGACACTGAAAGTAAAAATGTGAACTTACTTTTGGAACCACACAAATCATCCCATCGTGAAGCAAGAGACTTGTCAGCAGTGAACATCACAGCCGTTCCTATACAGGATGGTATAGTGTGGGACAAAAATTGATTTCGATATATTCGGCCCGACAGAACATTTGAACATTCCACATTTATTTAAAATTTCATTAAGTGACTTTATTACCTCCAGTACCTATTCTGATGATTGGGACTTTGAGACTGTAAATGATATGATGTCTGATCTGGAAAGGTCTGCTGCATTCTCTAACAATGAATACTTAGAGGGTTCATCAGACTACGAACAGCTTTATTGTTACAACCACTATGGTCGTCATTTCTTGCATAAATCTGCAACACCTAGAAATTTGTTTATGTTTAACCAATGGGAACATTGTGCGACACCACCAAAGGGTAGTTCAAAAACGTTTGCAAATAAGTTTCCATATTTTTCAGGGTACAATACATCTGATCCAGAAACGTTTTAATATAAAAATATAAACAAAACAGGACAGAAAATTATGTTAACTAATACAAAACAGATTTATTCTGCAGCCTTTATTACCCAACTGTCTAGACAAGGATTTGACTTTTGGAAAGACACAATCAACACAAAATCTGTCTGGGGTTCTAAAGATTGGCAAGTGCAGGGGATAGAAGCTTTGTTTAGAGCATGTATCATCCCACAGCAAATAATGTTTTTGAATGACACTGTGCAACAAACGTCTTGCCTTGGTTTAGCCAAGATCAAAGACATGAACACACCTTCTGTACCAACTCCTGCAAGTAATAGCACTACACAGGGAGCGGTCACAGTAGACACAATACTACAAAACCACAGAACAGATCCTGATTGGAAAAAATGGTTGCTCTGGCCCACAGACACAAACATCTGTCAAAAAAGATTCCTGAATAGAATACAGGGCTTTACTATCCATAGGCCAGACCCACGTTATGTTCAACGACAACATCCGGGGGTAGTAACAACATACAGTGTAGGAAAATTGTGCCTCGACTGGTTACAAAAATCTACACTTGAGGATGTGAAACAACACTTATCTTTACTTAAAGAAGACGCAGACCTTAGGGATTTCTTGCTAGGACCGAGAAAACCGTGTCAAAAAATTTCAAATATGCCGGCATTTATGCTGCTTATAATGAAATATGGAAGGTTTCAAAGGCAGAGGCCGCAGAAAGAATACGTGAGCTTGATCGTATTAACTTAGAGAAATCTCTCTCTGTGGCCGACAATGGGTTAACAACTTTGTCATCCAGAATTTATTCACTGGACAACATTGTATCCTCTGCTATTGACATACTGGAAAAGATTTAGCCATGTTATAACAAGGCCAATCTCAGTTACGTTCTGTTATGTTATTAGGCTGGACGCTGCAATCCTTGCGTGCAGGCTATGTGCCTTGGCGTTTTATCAACACGTCGTCTCTGTTTTCAGAATACAATCTAACGGATAAACAGATCGAACTGGCACAAAGGGGAGCAAAGTATACAGTGCTGAGCATTGAAAAACTGGAAAGATTACCATTTACGGTAGCAGAAAAACCAGCTACAGAATGGCTTATCCATGGCAAAATAACTCTGCCTGTCACTACTTTTCATTTTCAGTATTGCTTCACACAAATGCAAGCAGGCAAATATGAAAGGTTGGGTAAACAATATATTAAGACATCCTGGGATTTACCTTATGAATACAGATGTTGGAGTGAGGATCGTGAAGTGTTTCTAAGCGGTACACACTGTAAAAATGCACTGAGCGGTTCACTTATATGTCAGGACATTTCTTTACAAGGCGCTTGTAATGGTTCTGTGGCAAACTTGTCCTGCCACCTGCAGGGTACACCGGCTACTGTGATTAATCCAACGTTTGGCCAACTTTCTAACGGGAGTTACCTCATGTTGAATGATCAGAATTGCTGTGGCATGTTGCCAGGCATCCCATATCTGGTAACTGTCGGCTCCAGGGTTACTTGTTGTATGCAAGTATTGTTCCCCCCAATAGACACAGTCAGGGAGTCGCCTCGATGGCCTTCATTGAATGTTTCTTTTATACGTTTTGATACTTAAAGCAGAATGAAAGCCATGCTTTTGCAACAAACCGTGCCTTTGACCTCGGCCAAAGAAATCTATGATTTACAAATTGCAAGGACTTCGGCTGAGATACAGGCTCTAATTCGTACAAACTGCCCTATACATTTCGTAGAAATGATGGGACGTATCTTAAACATGTCTGATACGAGCGTGATTGTACATGTGTTTGAGACCATCTGTTCAGGACTGTTAACACCTTTTCAGGCAGTCCTCGGAATCATTCCAAACTTCGCACATTCGGTGTTTGGTGGTGTGCCATTAATTCTAGCACTGGTTGCGGGAATCCTGTTTTTATTCCTACTACTACTCTATGGCAAGCCTATCAACCAGCGTCACTCCCAGCAATTTGGAGAAAGCTCTCCTAGAACGGAAGTGCCATGAGCGCATAGTGCAACTTTTGGGCATACCTCGTCTACGGGAACTTAATACAACATGGTTTCTGTCATTTAGACCAATCTGGCAAGATTGCATCTTACCTGTTCTACGCTGCCTGCTATGCGGTGAAGAATGCGTGCTAGACATCTGTCTAACACTCCCATCAGTCATGCCAACGGATATCGATACTCTGCTGGACCCGATAACGGCCCATGCTCTGTGTTGTCCCCAGATGCTACCAATCCTGATGACGGCATTCGTTGAGATCTCACAGACGCTTCCTGCTGCTGTGGATCAACAGGCACACAGGTAACAACGGACGCGAACATTGCTGCAGCATCCTATGCTGAAGGCGATGCTTCACATCTCTGTGCAGTTAACCTTCTAAACGAGGTGTTCCAACTGTCACCGACATCGGTAGGCGATCTTTTGTCTACAGGAATAGATGATTTCATGTTTACACCAGACCCATACACTGACTTTGATTCGGCTCACAGTGTACCGGGAAGCAATGAATTTGGCCTCCATATTTTCAAAACAAAAAAAAACTTGGAACTCTTCCTAAAAATTGAATTTTTTTTCTCTCTATTTTTGAAAATACATGGCAATTCAATCTGCTTACAGTAGAACTATTCATATAGAACGGACTTCTTTGAATACTTCCAGGGACATATTGTCACCTTATTTACCACAATTTCATTTAGTACCATGTTATGAAATGGCTTTGATTTTTGAAAACTTGTCAACCATTTCGTCATATGTATATATTTCTGTTTATTCTTTCATGTTGCATTTATTTCCAATATATGCTTAGAATGAAAAAATGCTTTAAAATGTACAGTACCTATTGCATTCAGCAGTTTATTTTAAACTTCTTTCAATATGCTTTTAGAAATGTTTTTAGCAACATGTGGTACTCAGTTTAATGTTTAGCATTTAATGTTTAGCATTTAGTACTATCATTCATTCGAAAGTGGAGTGGGTGTTGTATTCCGCTTTAGGTGTCCGTATATAGGTTTTCCTGAAACATGTCCTTATATAGGCACAATTCGCATTGCCCTTATATAGGCATAAGATCCCAGTCCTTATTTAGGCATTAGCCATGCTATCCGAATACAGGCATGGTCACTTACATCCGTCCATCCTAACGTTACAACGAGTTCTTAGAAACCAGACCCTTAAGCTCTTGGGAGTTCCCCTAGCACAGGATTATTGATTTCTCCAAGAACTCATTTATTATGCATGAACCGCTATACCTTAAGGGTTCATTCCTGACGTCTTCCTCTGCCCGACTTTACGTCAATGCTAACATTCCAAGGCAGCTACCGGGTATAAATATACCTTCCCTTGCCCAAGCAAGTAGGAGGAGACCTCGACTTTAGAGGAGCCCGTGTCCTGGCCTGACGCACTGACAAGAGACGCTGTCATCCCTGCTCTCAGAGAATCCAGCTTCCAGTGTTCTGACTCCCTTCGCGGGGTGTTAGAGTTCGAGACCCGGAAGGAGATTCCCACTTCTTCCATTCTCAAGGTATGGAGCTGACTAGAACCTAGAGGGACTCTTGGCATACTAGACTTGGCATACTAGACTTGGCATACTAGACTTAGCATACCATACTATAGCATACCGTACTATAGAATACTTCACCTACTTCTTACCTTGCACTACACTTAGGTTAGGTACACTGGGGTAGAACTAGTTAGAGAAGCATCTTATGAGTACTCGCATTTTTAGCTTATGTTATTTATGTATATGAATATATGTGTCATAGCTAAAAGATAATGCTAACGCAGTATTATTTCTTTCTACTGCTTACGCTGTACATTATATATCTTGCATACTGTCTTGTGATCATAACAGCTCATATCTCTTACACGAGAAAAAAGACTGTTCAATAAATCCTTTTATTGAAACGCCCGTCTATTCTTTCTGTGTAGGTCTGAAGAAACTAAGCATGCACGATTAGCTGAGTGAAACTGTTATCTGTTGTTTCCACGATTCTGAGAGTGTTCCGATTCTAAAGGGAAACAAAGTTGTCATGGTTTATGCGGTTGCCAGAAACTACTCCCTTCTTGTTTACAAGGAGTTTCTAGTGGCCTCTGAGTTAGCTGGCACAAAGTAATTAAGTTTAATATACTCGATAGGGACATACTGACCTCAGTCCTATGTCAAACATATAGGGTATATTATTCCAATGCGCAGAGCCTATTAGGGAAATAGGAACTACACTACACCATGATTGCTACGTGATGTGCTCATGTGAAGAATTTGTTAATGATTGTGTTCCTTCGGGCTAATCCTGCTGCAGCTGCAGTGGGGTGTGGTCCACCTGCCTCATCTTCCTCATCATCGTCCGGTGCATCTGGCACTTGGATCCATGGGGCATTGGTGCATACACATATGTTGTGCAACACACAACATGCAATGATCATCTTGCACACTATTTCCGGGCTGTACAGGAGTCTTCCACCTGTGATGTCCAGGCACCTGAAACGTGACTTTAACATGCCAAATGAACGCTCCACAATGCCCCTGGTGCATTTGTGGGCCGCATTGTACTGCCTCTGGGCTTGGGTGTTCGTGTCTCGGAGGGGTGTCATCATCCACGGGCAGAGTGCATATCCTTGATCACCTATGACAGGGGAGAGAGATATGTGTCAATCGGTGGTTCTGCATTCTGTGTTGGCAGGCTTATTAGTTCAATGGTGTGTGATGTGTGCGACTTTGGTATTCATGTTTGACATGTATTGCTTGTGGCATATGAGCGGCATCCATGTGTATTACGTTGCCTCACAGCTGCTCCTCACTCCCCCGAGCCTATTTACTTTTGTGCGCTGCGTGGTTGCATCACTTGCACTCCAAAGACACACCATTGTCATGACTGTCTGCGCATGTCCACAAGCCTGACAATGACACTGTGATGTTGGCCGTTGAAGGTGGTCGGCCACATGTGTGTAGGCCTATGGTCAGGATATGGTGGACACAGAGACACACGCAGTATTTACTTTAGTGGCCATCCCGGAAGTGAACCATGCCCAAAGCCCCAGGCTATTTATTCCCACTCCTACGCTGGACTGGCGTACGCCGGCCCAGCCCACTCCGCTTACGCTTACAGGGGGGGACGACATAGATACATGTCCAAGGTCTTCCCCACTGCCTGAGGTGACATGGTTGCATCCACTGTCCACAACACTACAAACACCAGCAGTATGTGTCCACATGGACATGTCTGTGCTCTGCATACTGAAGTCTGTCCAGCACATCACCGCCACACTTGGCATTGTGTACATTCTTATTCATGGGTCACTTGCCTCCTTCGCACAGACTTGGTTACCACCTCTCCCCACATTCTGCAATTGTGTGGCAGAGGTGCCATGACGTGGATGGTTTGTCTACATGGCTGGCCACGGTTACCACAGTTACTTGTGTTGTCGTGTCTGGTAGGTGGGCATGTTGTTTGGCATGTTGTATGTGATTTTGTAACGTGTGCATTCCCACAGTTGTGAGTTGCATGATTGTGGAGTTGAGGTGTGTGGTGTGTTCATTTGGTACTTGCCAATGAGCAGTGCATTTCCATAGGTGCCATCCTGGAAGCGCTGGTTGATGATGAACTGTCGGAAGATGTAGGAATCATGCACACTGCCTGGGTAGTTGGCGACGACGTTGGTGAAGAGTCCACGGTGGTCCACTATGTCGGCAGGGGGCACAAGTAGGACATGTGTGCAGTCAATTGCCCCCAACACGTGTGGGAAGCCAGCTATGGCGTAGAAGCCTTGTTTGGTCTCCAGCTGTTCCTGCGTAGTGTGGGGGAAGTGAAGGTGCTGGGGTACCAAGCTGATGATGGCATCCAAGACAGGTGTGAGGAACTTTGATAGGGCTGGGTGTGAGACTCCTCCGACTCTGGCAGTTGTTGGTTGGAAGGTACCAGAGGCCAACAGGTGCAGCACAGCCAGCAGCTTTGTCTGTGGAGGGATGTTGGTTGTCCGCTGTGTTGGTACCATCAGCCAGTGGGAAATGTGGGTCAGGATGCGGAGGATGGTTGTCCTTTTGAGCCTGTAGTGGGCAATGACATCCTCTGGCGTTAAGTCTGTGAGGCTGGTGGGTTTTCGTAAGGTCCGCTGTCTTTTTCTGCGCTGCCTCTGTGGTAGTCCAGGGGGGGTGGTCCGGGGGGGCCTGGGGGTGGTAGTGGTGGGTGTTGTGGTCCTCTTGGGTCTCCGAGCTGCATGATCAGTAGCTCCATGACATGTGTTGGTCTTCAGATGTGGCTCTGGGCTGGGCTCCCTTTCATACTGCAGGTTGTCGTCCTGCTTAACACCAGTAAAAGGCAGGTGTTAAATCCCTGCTGCTAATGCGCCTTATCGCCTGTGTTTGGATCGCATCGCAGAGCTGGCTGGTCGTTGAGAATATCGCGAAGTGGTGTTTTCGTGTGTTTTTGCACGGGAAAGCCTACTCTGCATATCATTAGCGTTAGTTGTCGCTCTCATCCGTGGCGATGTTTTTTGCGGCAGCTATCACTGGTAAAAAGGCGATATCGGCAGTTTGCATCAGCTTGAGAATAGGGCGAAAAATCTATCGCCACTTTTGTGGTGCTAAAGTGCCGATAAATCGGCGATAAGTCCTTGAGAATATGCTCCATACTCTTATAAAAACAAGCAGACACTACGTATACACTCATGCAATCACACAGACACTACTGATGCACTCTTCGATGCACCTAGGCATTACCCATGCACTCCTCCAATCAGCCATGCACTATCCATGTACTCTTTTAATCAGCCATTCACTACTCTTGCAGTCTTCCTATAAGCCAGGCACTACTGGGGTGCTCGTATAATTACCCAGGCAGTATTCATACACTTATAAAAACATGCAGACACTACCAATGCACTCATGCAATCACCCAAGCACTACCCATGCAGTCTTCCAATCATGCAGGCACTGCTCCTGCACTCATGCAATCACCCAAGTACTACTCATGCACTCCTCCAATCACCGAGAAACTACCCATGCAGTCCTACATGCACCCAGGCACTACCCATACAATCTTCCAGACACCCAGGCATTACCCATGCACTCCTTCAATCACCCAGACATTACCCCTGCACTCATACAATCACACTGGCATTACCCATGTACTCCTTCAATCACTCAGGCACTACCCCTGCAGTCATGCAATCACCCAGGCACTGCTTATGCACTCATGGAATAACCCAGGCACTACCCTTGCACTCCTCCAGTCATCCGGGCACTATCCATGCACTCCTCCAATCACCCAGGCACTACCCATGCACTTATAAAATCACCAAGGCACTACCTATACACTCGTATAATCACTCAGGCACTACCCATGCACTCCTCCATTCATCTAGACATTACCCCTGCATTCATGCAATCACCCAGGCATTATCCATGCACTCCTTCAATCACTCAGGCAGTGTCCATGCAGTCATACAATTACCCAGGCACTACCTATGCACTCATGCAATAACCCAGGCACTACCCTTGCACTCCTCCAGTCATCCTGGCATTATCCATGCACTCCTCAAATCACCCAGCCACTACCCATGCACTTATAAAATCACCAAGGCACTACATATGCACTTGTGTAATCACTCAGGCACTACCCATGCACTCCTCCATTCGCCCAGACATTACCCCTGCATTCATACAATCACCCAGGCATTACCCATGCACTACTTCAATCACTCAGGCAGTGCCCATGCAGTCATACATGTGCTCAGGCCCTTCTGAAGCACTCATGCAATCATCCAAGCACTACACATGCAGTCTTCCAATCATCCACGCACTACTCCTGCACTCATGCAATCACCCTGGTACTACTCATGCACTCCTCCAATCACCCAGGAACTACCCAGGCAGTCCTACATGCACCCAGGCACTACCCATGCACTCTTCCATGCACCCAGGCATTACCCATGCACTCCTTCAATCACTCAGGCAGTGCCCATGCAGTCATGCAATCACCCAGGCACTACTTATGCCATCATGGAATAACCCAGACACTACCCTTGCACTTCTCCAATCATCCAGGCACTATCCATGCACTCCTCCAATCACCCAGCCACTACCCATGCACTCATTCATTCACCAAGACATTACTCCTGCATTCATGCAATCACCCAGGCATTATCCATGCGCTCATTCGATCACTCAGGCAGTGCCCATGCAGTCATACAATCAACCAGGTACTACCTATGCACTTTTGCAATAACCCAGACACTACCCTTGCACTCCTCCAGTCATCCTGACACTATCCATGCACTCCTCCAATAACCCAGCCACTACCCATGCACTTATAAAATCACTGAGGCAGTACCTATGCAATTGTATAATCACTCAGGCAGTGCCCATGCAATCACACATGCGCTTAGGCACTTCTGCAGCACTCATGCAAGCATCCAAGCAATACCCATGCTCTCTTCCAATCATCCAGGCACTACTCCTGCACTCATACAATCGCCCTGCTACTATTCATGCACTCCTCCAATCATCCAGGAACTACCCAGGCAGTTCTACATGCACCCAGGCACTACCCATGCACTCTTCCATGCACCCAGGCATTACCATGCACTCCTTCAATCACCCAGACATTACCCTTGCATTGATGCAATCACACAGGCATTACCCATGCACTCCTTCAATCACTCAGGCAGTGCCCATGCAGTCATACATGCACTGAGGCACTTCTGCAGCACTCATGCAATCACCCAGGAACTACCCATGCAGTCCTACATGCACCCAGGTACTACCCATACACTCTTCCATGTACCCAGGCATTACCCATGCACTCATGCAATCACTCAGGCATTACCCATGCACTCCTTCAATCACTCGGGCACTACCCCTGCAGTCATGCAATCACCCAGGCACTATTTATGCACTCATGGAATAACCCAGGTACTCCCCTTCCACTCCTCCTGTCATCCAGGCACTGTGCATTCACTCATGCAATAAGCCAGGCACTACCTATACACTCATGCAATCAGTCAGGGACTACTACTGCACTCATTCAGTCCCTCAAACACTACCCATGCGCTAAATCCAATGACTCAGGCAATACTGCTGCACTCATTCATTCACTGAGACAGTACTTATTCACTCATACAATGACTCAGACATTACCATTGCAGTCATTCATAGAACACATACAAGTTTGTCTATTTTTAACCAATTAGGCGGTTCTAAAAAAAATCAATTTTTTTCTTCTTTTTTTGTTTTATATTTTGTTTTATTTTTTTAACTCTTTTTTTAATTCTTTTGGTGTTTTTTTAAAGAAAAAAATAAAAAATAAACAGAACCAACAGTGAACATGTTGAAAAAATTATGCAATTATAAACTCATTGCACAGAAAAAAAAAATAACACTGGTGGTTCCTAATAGCAACCAGGACAGTATCCAGTGATTGCTCACCAAAACAGAGAATTTGTTTGCATTTTATACAATGCTGCTCCACTCTAGCAAAATCAGGGATGATGTTGGGAGTGCCAGATGATGTTGAAACACATGACGTGCTAGGTCCAGCAGCGTTGTTGTCACTTGCCTGCCTCTCTTGTTCCTGTCTAAGCTGTTCCTTAGCAAGACATCAAGGATGTATTGTTTGTAGATGTTTCAACATCGATGACGTCCCACAGGAATATTTTTTCTCCGAACCCCGTGAGAGGACTTTCTCACAAAGAGTGCAGGTAACTTTTCGGGCACTCACTTTTTTCTCTCCAGGTGGAATGGAAAAAAATGCCCACACGACACTTTCATATCTCTTCTTTACAGGTTCCTCCAGGCCTTCTTCCTCTTCAGGGGGAAGCTGTTGAGGTGCATCACCAGCTGCCATTTTCAGTTCTGTGAAAAAAAACACCAAAAAAAGGCCAACAAGAGGGGCAGAAGACAACAGGTGTGTCTGCTAAGATGCTCTTGAAGGAATGAAAAAAATGGGTGGGGTCCTTCAAGTTCTAGAATCAAAAGCTTCTTAACCAATGAAATGCTTTCTTTTGAAGTCACATGGGTTCGGGCCCCCGGCGCGCAACTAGCGCGCACCCGGCACGATTCCGGAAAAATATATTAACTATAGTATATTTTTATTCCAGTTACAAATATATGATGTTTACAATTATCATAAATAATGTCTTGGAATAATATATATAATAAAGTTATATATATATATACTTTTAAAACTTAAAGATTTGCGATGGATTCGCGCACCCGTCGCGACCCCCAGAAATACGTACGTGACATTGCGCGGGTTCGAGAACCGCGCCCTTTCCGCATATGCAACGCGCATCGTACAAGACCTAAGCAATATGGTGGCAAAATTCTTGGATTCGCGCAACCACCGTGATTGGTACACGATCGGTAGGCAAATCCACTTTTTTTTATATAAAAAAAAGGTAAAAGCATATTTTAGAAAGGAGAAAACATTACATTATTTTTATCAAACTTTAAAAATTTAGAAAAAGCATTTTTTGGACATTACAAATAGAAATTAGCATTTAAAAAACCTTACAAATTCACTGAAAAAACCATAGGTTTCAGGGACGTTATAGTTAGAAATCAGCATTTAAAAAACCTTTGAAGTTCACTGAAAAAACCGAAGGTTTCAGGGACATTATAGTTAGAATTCAGCATTTAAAAAACCTTTGGAATTCACTGAAAAAACATAGGTTTCAGGGACGTTATAGTTAGAAATCAGCATTTAAAAAACCTTTGAAATTCACTGAAAAAACCATAGGTTTCAGGGACGTTATAGTTAGAAATTAGCATTTAAAAAACCTTAGAAATTCACAAAAAAATACCACAGGTTTCAGGGACGTTATAGTTAGTGGGACATTTCACTCATACAGAACCAGAGAAATTCAGCTGTTATAGTTAGTTGAGCTAACTATAACTCGCACTCCCGCAATGCACTGCTGATTGATGACGTCACATATTACATCATTCATGACATGGTCAGTGACATCACTGATGACATCACTGATGACATCTCAAATGACATCACTGATGACATCACTGATGACATCATCCACGTGATAATCTAATGCGCCTCCTCACACCCTAATGTAACCTTTGATACACCCACTCTAAAATACAGACTACCATTCTCGAAAGCATCTACACACCAATACCATTTACTACATACCCACTCACTGATTTCTAGGTCTACACACACACACCTTCACTCATTCACCCATACAGTCACTCATACATGCAGTCACTCATCAATACAGCACTATCATATGCACTCATAAACCTATACAGACACTCACACACCGCCACTCATCCATAGAGTTACTCACACACCTAGTCAGTCATGCAAAGAATCAATCACACTCCCATTTACTCACCTATACAGTTATACACACCACCTCACTTTCTCATATAGATACTAACACATACTTACTCTCTTATACAATCACTGATACAAGCACACACTCATCCATACAGCCACTCTCACAATCACTCACTCTCACATATAATCATTTATATAGTCCAACACTCACATATACTGCCTTTCACATATGTAGTTACTCACACATGTACCACTGAAACATCCATTCACTCAGCAACACACCTATACACACACTCACCCACCCATACAGCACTTCATAGATGCTCTCTTGAACCTATAGACCCAGTGAATCACCCACTCACACATCTATGCACACAGTCACACACCCCCCACCCACTCACACATACACTCAGGTGCCCATACAGATACTCAGACAACCAATCAATAACCCATATACACACTCATGTAGCTACTTACCAAACCGTGCAGCCGCTTACACAGCAACTGACAGACTGATACAGACATTCACACAGTTTAGTCAATAACCCATGCATTCAGTAAGACATGTTTAATCACTCACTTATACAGTCAGTCACGCACCTACTAAATCATCCATTCAAACACTTATACACTCACACATTCTTTAATATACCTTGGCGTATATATATATATATAAAACATATTTAAACTTTACAGAAACACACAGTCACTGGATGATGTCATCAGTGATGTCATTTGAGATGTCATCAGTGATGTCATCAGTGATGTCACTGACCATGTCATGAATGATGTAATCTGTGACGTCATCAGCAGTGCATTGCGGGGGCGCGAGTTATTTATTTATAATATATATTCACTAAAAAAACCATAGGTTTCAGGTACGTTATGGTTAGAAATTAGCATTTAAAAAACCTTAGAAATTCACTGAAAAAACCACAGGTTTCAGGGACGTTATAGTTAGTTGGACCCTTCTCTCGTACAAAACCAGAGAAATTCAGCCGTAATAGTTAGTTGAGCTAACTATAACTCGCGCCCCCGCAATGCACTGCTGATGAAGTCACATATGACATCATTCATGACATGGTCAGTGACATCACTGATGACATCACTGATGACAACTCAAATGACATCACTGATGACATCATCCAGTGACTGTGTGTTTCTGTAAAGTTTAAATATGTTTTATATATATAAATGCCAAGGTGTATTGAAGAATGAGTGGGTGTATGAGTGTCTGAATGGATGATTTAGTAGTTGCGTGACTGACTGTATAAGTGAGTGATTAAACGTGTCTTACTGAATGCATGGGTTAGTGACTAAACTGTGTGAATGTCTGTATCAGTCTGTTAGTTGGTGTGTGAGCGGCTGCATGGGTTGGTGAGTAGCTACATGAGTGTCTATATGGGTTATTGATTGGTTGTCTGAGTATCTGTATGGGTGCCTGAGTGTCTGTGTGGGTGGGTGGGGAGTGTGTGACTCTGTGCATAGATTTGTGAGTGGGTGATTCACTGGGTGTATGGGTTCAAGACTGCATGTGTGAAGGGCTGTATGGGTGGGTGAGTATATGTATGGGTATGTTGGTGAGTGAATACATGTCTCAGTGGTACATGTGTGAGTAACTACATATGTGAAAGGCAGTATATGTGAGTGTTGGAGTATATAAATGACTATATGTGAGAGTGAGTGATTGTGAGAGCGGCTGTATGGATGAGTGTGTGCTTGTATCAGTGATTGTATAAGAGAGTAAGTATGTGTTAGTATCTGTATGAATAAGTGAGGTGGTGAGTGTGTATAACTGTATAGGTGAGTAAATGGAAGTGTGATTGATTCTTTGCATGACTGACTAGGTGTGTGAGTAACTCTATGGATGAGTGGTGGTGTGTGAGTGTCTGAATAGGTATATGAGTGCATATGATAGTGCTGTATTGATGAGTAACTGCATGTATGAGTGACTGGATGGGTGAATGAGTAGATGTGTGTGTAGACCTAGGAATCAGTGAGTGGGTATGTAGTAACTGGTATTGGTGTGTCTATGGTTTTGAAAATGGTAGTCTGTATTTTAGAGTGGGTGTATCAAAGGTTATATTAGGGTATGAGGAGGTGCATCAGATTATCACGTGGATGATGTCATCAATCAGTGATGTCATTTGAGGTGTCATCAGTAATGTCACTGACCATATCATGAATGATGTAATATGGGACGTCATCAGCAGTGCATTGTGGGGGCGCGAGTTATAGTTAGCTCAACTAACTATAACAGCCGAATTTCTCAGGTTTTGTATGAGTGAAATGTCCAACTAACTATAATGTCCCTGAAACCTGTGGTTTTTTCAGTGAATTTCTAAGGTTTTTTAAATGCTAATTTCTAACTACAACGTCCCTGAAATCTATGTTTTTTTCAGTGAATTTCGAAGGTTTTTTAATGTGCAGAAAGAGGAAGAAAAGCGCAGAAAGAAGCAAGAGAAATGCAGAAAGAGGCAACAGAGGTCCAGAAAGACGAAGAAAGGTGCAGAAAGAAGCAAGAGATGTCCAGAAAGAACCAACAGAGGTGCAGAAAGAGGCCTTTGTTGCAAAGTCATCCTGTGCCCCCAACTTTTTGCTGACTGGTACTGGTGGTAACTGACTCCGACTGACCAGGCCCTGAGCTAGTGCTATGCAGAAAGACACTTAAAATACAGTGAAAACACCTACATACACTAGGGTACACTATGGGTTGGGGTACCCCTGTGATTGGCATGACCTCCCCTGTAGGGCCCTAGTACATAATAGGGCAGGGGGATTAAAACTACCTCTAAGTCAGAGGTGCAGAAAGAGGAAAGAGAAGTGCAGAAAGAAGCAACAGAGGTGCCGAAAGAGGCAAAAGAGGTGCAGAAAGAAGCAAGTGAAGTGCAGAAAGAGGCATCAGAGGTGCAGAAAGACGCAAGAGAGGTACAGAAACAAGCAAGAAAAGTGCAGAAAGAGGAAAGAGAATTGCTGAAAGAAGCAACAGAGGTGTAGAAAGAAGCAAGAGAAGTGCAGAAAGAGGCAATTGAGGTGGAGAGAGAAGCAAGAGCAGTGCAGAAAGAACCAACAGAGGTGTAAAAAGAGGCAAGAGGGGTGCAGAAAGAGGTAGGAGAGGTGCACAAAGAGGCAAGAGAGGTACAGAAAGAGGCAGGAGGGGTGCAGAAAGAAGGAAGAGAAGTGCAGAAAGAGGCAAGAGAATTGCTGAAAGAAACAACAGAGGTGTAGAAAGAAGCAAGAGAAGTGCAGAAAGAACTAACAGAGGTGCACAAAGAGGCAAGAGGGGTACAGAAAAAGGTAGGAGGGGTGCACAAAAATGCAAGAGAGGTACAGAAAGAAGCAGGAGGGGTGCAGAAAGAAGGAAGAGAAGTGCAGAAAGAAGTAACATAGGTGCTGAAAGTAGCGCGAAGGGTGCAGAAAGAGCAAGAGAAGTGCAGAAAGAGGCAACAGAGGTACAGAAAGAGGCAAGAGAGGTGCAGAAACAGGCAGGAAAGGTGCAGAAAGAGGGAACAGGGGTGCAGAAAAAGGCAAGAGAGGTGCAGAAAGAGAAAAGAGGGGTGCAGAAAGAGGCAAGAGATCTGCAGAAAAAAGCAACATAGGTGCTCAAAGAGGCAAGTGAGGTGCAGAAAGAAGCAAGAGGGGTGCAGAAAGAGGCAAGAGAGGTGCAGAAAGAGAAAAGAGGGGTACAGAAAGAAAGAGGCAAGACATCTGCAGAAAAAAGCAACAGAGGTGCTAAAAGAGGCAAGTGAGGTGCAGAAAGAGGCAAGAGATCTGCAGAAAAAAGCAAGAGGTGCTTAAAGAGGCAAGTGAGGTGCAGAAAGAAGCAAGAGAGGTGCAGAAAGAAGGAAGAGAAGTGCAGAAAGAAGTAACAGAGGTGCTGAAAGAGGCATGAAGGGTGCAGAAAGAGCATGAGAAGTGCAGAAAGAGGCAACAGAGGTAGAGAAAGAGGCAAGAGAGGTGCAGAAACAGGCAGGAAAAGTGCAGAAAGAGGGAACAGGGGTGCAGAAAGAGGCAAGAGAGTAACAGAAAGAGAAAAGAGGGGTGCAGAAAGAGGCAAGAGATCTGCAGTAAAAAGCAACAGAGGTGCTGAAAGAGGCAAGTGAGGTACAGAAAGAGGAAGGAGATCTGCAGAAAAAAGCAACAGAGGTGCTGAAAGAGGCAAGTGGGGTGCAGAAAGAAGCAAGAGAGGTACAGAAAGAGTCAAGAGGGTGCAGAAAGAGGAGAGACAAGTACAGAAAGAAGCAAACAAGGTGCTCAAAGAGGCAAGAGGGATGCAGAAAGAGGCAAGAGCAGTGCAAAAAGAACCAAGAGAAGTACAGAAAGAAGCAACAGAGGTGCAGAAAGAGGCACGAGGGGTGCAAAAAGAAGGAAGAGAAGTTCAGAAAGAAGCAACAGAGGTGCTGAAAGAGGCACAAAGGGTGCAGAAAGAGGCAAGAGAAGTGCAGAAAGAAGCAACAGAGGTACAGAAAGAGGCAAGAAAGGTGCAGAAAGAGGGTACAGGGGTGCAGAAAGAGGCAAGAGAGGTGCAGAAAGAGAAAAGAGGGGTACAGAAAGAAAGAGGCAAGAGATCTGCAGAAAAATGCAACAGAGGTGCTAAAAGAGGTAAGTGAGGTACAGAAAGAGGCAAGAGATCTGCAGAAAAAAGCAAGAGGTGCTTAAAGAGGCAAGTGAGGTGCAGAAAAAAGCAAGAGAGGTGCAGAAAGAAGGAAGAGAAGTGCAGAAAGAAGTAACAGAGGTGCTGAAAGAGGCACGAAGGGTGCAGAAAGAGCATGAGAAGTGCAGAAAGAGGCAACAGAGGTACAGAAAGAGGCAAGAGAGGTGCAGAAACAGGCAGGAAAAGTGCAGAAAGAGGGAACAGGGGTGCAGAAAGAGGCAAGAGAGTAACAGAAAGAGAAAAGAGGGGTGCAGAAAGAGGCAAGAGATCTGCAGTAATAAGCAACAGAGGTGCTGAAAGAGGCAAGTGAGGTACAGAAAGAGGAAGGAGATCTGCAGAAAAAAGCAACAGAGGTGCTGAAAGAGGCAAGTGGTGTGCAGAAAGAAGCAAGAGAGGTACAGAAAGAGTCAAGAGGGTGCAGAAAGAGGGGAGACAAGTACAGAAAGAAGCAAACAAGGTGCTCAAAGAGGCAAGAGGGATGCAGAAAGAGGCAAGAGCAGTGCAAAAGGAACCAAGAGAAGTGCAGAAAGAAGCAACAGAGGTGCAGAAAGAGGCACAAGGGGTGCAGAAAGAATCAAGAGAAGTTCAGAAAAAAGCAACAGAGGTGCTGAAAGAGGCACGAAGGGTGCAGAAAGAGGCAAGAGAAGTGCAGAAAGAAGCAACAGAGGTACAGAAAGAGGCAAGAGTGGTGCAGAAACAAGCAAGAGAAGTGCAGGAAGAGGCAAGAGAATTGCTGAAAGAAGCAACAGAAGTGTAGAAAGAAGCAAGAGAAGTGCAGAAAGAGGCAAGTGAGGTGCAGAAAGAGGCAAGAGCACTGCAAAAAGAACCAAGAGAAGTGCAGAAAGAAGCAACAGAGGTGCTGAAAGAGGCACAAAGGGTGCAGAAAGAGGCAAGAGAAGTGCAGAAAGAAGCAACAGAGGTACAGAAAGAGGCAAGAGTGGTGCAAAAAGAGGTATAGAAAGAGGCAAGAGTGTTGCACAAAGAGGGAAGAGGGGTGCAGAAAGAGGCAAGAATGGTGCAGAAAGAAGCAACAGAGGTGCCGAAAGAGGCAAGAGAGGTGCAGAAAGAAGCAAGTGAAGTTCAGAAAAAGGCAACAAAGTTGCAGAAAGACGCAAGAGAGGTGCAGAAACAAGCAAGAGAAGTGCAGAAAGAGGCAAGAGAATTGCTGAGAGAAGCAACAGAAGTGTAGAAAGAAGCAAGAGAAGCGCAGAAAGAGGCAAGTAAGGTGCAGAAAGAGGCAGGAAAGGTGCAGAAAGAGGGAACAGGGGTGCAGAAAGAGGCAAGAGAGGTGCAGAAAGAGAAAAGAGGGGTACAGAAAGAAAGAGGCAAGAGATCTGCAGAAAAAAGCAACAGAGGTGCTAAAAGAGATAAGTGAGGTACAGAAAGAGGCAAGAGATCTGCAGAAAAAAGCAAGAGGTGCTTAAAGAGGCAAGTGAGGTGCAGAAAAAAGCAAGAGAGGTACAGAAAGAAGGAAGAGAAGTGCAGAAAGAAGTAACAGAGGTGCTGAAAGAGGCACGAAGGGTGCAGAAAGAGCATGAGAAGTGCAGAAAGAGGCAACAGAGGTACAGAAAGAGGCAAGAGAGGTGCAGAAACAGGCAGGAAAAGTGCAGAAAGAGGGAACAGGGGTGCAGAAAGAGGCAAGAGAGTAACAGAAAGAGAAAAGAGGGGTGCAGAAAGAGGCAAGAGATCTGCAGTAATAAGCAACAGAGGTGCTGAAAGAGGCAAGTGAGGTACAGAAAGAGGAAGGAGATCTGCAGAAAAAAGCAACAGAGGTGCTGAAAGAGGCAAGTGGTGTGCAGAAAGAAGCAAGAGAGGTACAGAAAGAGTCAAGAGGGTGCAGAAAGAGGGGAGACAAGTACAGAAAGAAGCAAACAAGGTGCTCAAAGAGGCAAGAGGGATGCAGAAAGAGGCAAGAGCAGTGCAAAAAGAACCAAGAGAAGTGCAGAAAGAAGCAACAGAGGTGCAGAAAGAGGCGTGAGGGGTGCAGAAAGAAGGAAGAGAAGTGCAGAAAGAGGCAAGAGAATTGCAGAAAGAAGCAACAGAAGTGCAGAAAGAGGCAAGAGCACTGCAAAAAGAACCAAGAGAAGTGCAGAAAGAAGCAACAGAGGTGCAGAAAGAGGCATGAGGGGTGCAGAAAGAAGGAAGAGAAGTTCAGAAAGAGGCACAAAGGGTGCAGAAAGAGGCAAGAGAAGTGCAGAAAGAAGCAACAGAGGTACAGAAAGAGGCAAGAGTGTGTGCAAAAAGAGGTATAGAAAGAGGCAAGAGAGTTGCACAGAGGGAAGAGGGGTGCAGAAAGAGGCAAGAATGGTGCAGAAAGAAGCAACAGAGGTGCCGAAAGAGGCAAGAGAGGTGCAGAAAGAAGCAAGTGAAGTTCAGAAAGAGGCAACAAAGTTGCAGAAAGACGCAAGAGAGGTGCAGAAACAAGCAAGAGAAGTGCAGAAAGAGGCAAGAGAATTGCTGAAAGAAGCAACAGAAGTGTAGAAAGAAGCAAGAGAAGCGCAGAAAGAGGCAAGTGAGGTGCAGAAAGAGGCAAGAGCACTGCAAAAAGAACCAAGAGAAGTGCAGAAAGAAGCAACAGAGGTGCAGAAAGAGGCGTGAGGGGTGCAGAAAGAAGGAAGAGAAGTTCAGAAAGAAGTAACAGAGGTGCTGAAAGAGGCACAAAGGGTGCAGAAAGAGGCAAGAGAAGTGCAGAAAGAAGCAACAGAGGTACAGAAAGAGGCAAGAGTGGTGCAAAAAGAGGTATAGAAAGAGGCAAGAGAGTTGCATAAAGAGGGAAGAAGGGTGCAGAAAGAGGCATGAGGGGTGCAGAAAGAAGGAAGAGAAGTTCAGAAAGAAGCAACAGAGGTGCTGAAAGAGGCACAAAGGGTGCAGAAAGAGGCAAGAGAAGTGCAGAAAGAAGCAACAGAGGTACAGAAAGAGGCAAGAGTGGTGCAGAAACAAGCAAGAGAAGTGCAGAAAGAGGCAAGAGAAGTACAGAAAAAGAACGAAATGTGCAGAAAGAAGCGACAGAAATGCAGAAAGAGGCAAGAGAGGCGCAGAAGGAAGCAAGAGTGGCTTGCACACCATTAGTACCAATTTAACACCCACATTTAGCAATAAGTAACAGGTGACCATTCTAGGTTTGCAAAGGACCTTCCACCACGCTGTAACACTTGTCGCTGCATTTTTGGTAACGTTTGAGCCGCTTGAGCTAGAAACAAGGCTTTTTTTGTTCAAATCTGCAGACTAGGGAGCAGATGATGAATTATGTGGCTAATGCAGAAAATGTATAATTGTGCGAAAATCGGTGCAGCCAAACAGTAGAATAATTCCAGTGGCCCTGCTCATACCGCTGACTAGGTCCACAAGTGCTCCTTAGTGATTCCTTCTTTTTTTGTCTCACTGAGTTCATAGTTGAGCTTCTATGGAAATGAGGAAGACTAAACCTGATGTTACCACTCCACAACACAGACTACCATACCACATAATTACTCTCCATAACACATAATCCCACTCTATATAATTTCTATACACTAAATACCACATACTTTCTATCCACATAATTTCACTTCACAACATACCACATAATTCCACTACACACAACGTACATCCACTCCACTTCAAAAAACATTAGTAAAAAACTTTTACATTTACAACGCCAATAGCTCTAATTCTCGCGAATGCGAAGCCTATTACATTGCAAACACTTCTTTAACTAGTAGTCGCGTTTGCAGAGTGGTGGAGAAAGGGTGCTGGGCCTCCAACCAGCTTTCAGGAATTCCGCTGCGTAGGACTTACAGGAGGTACCAGGAGGGCTTTTTGGCCCCCAATGTCCCTCAGGAGTAAATTGGACTTCATCCCCATCCCATAGTCTGCCAGGAGGCGCGTTTGCAGAGTGGTAGAGAAAGGGGAGCATGGCCTCCGAAGACATCTTAGCAATCCCACTGTGTGGGACTTACTGGAGGTAACAAGAGGGGTAGTTGGCCCCCAAGGACATCCTTGGGGGCCAACTACCCCTCCTATTACCTCCAGTAAGTCCCACACAGCAGGATTGCTAAGTTCTCATAGCAGGCCACGCCCCCTTTGCCTACCACTCTGCAAACGGGCTTCCTGGTGCGCTCTTGGATGGGGATTGAAGTCCCCTTCGCTGCTGGTGGTCCTTTAGGGGCCAACTAGCCTACCACTTACCTCCAGAAAGCCCCACATAGTGGTATTGCTGAGAGGTGGACAAAGGCCATGCCCCCTTTCCCCACCACACTGCAAACGCACCTCCTGGCGCATTCTAAGTTGGGGTATTAAGTCCCCTTCATTCATGAGGGTCCCTGGGGGCCAACTAGCCCACCAGGTACCTCCAGTAAGCGCCACACACCTGGATTGCTGAGGGTGGTCGGAGGCCACGCCCCCTTTCAACACCACTCTGCAAACCCAGCTCCTGGCACTCTGCTGCTCAGGGGATGAAGTCGACTTGTGTCCTGAGGTCCTCAGGACACCTGAGGACCTCATCGCCCCACCAGCAGTGCGCCAAGAGGCGTGTTTGCAGAGTGGTGAAAAAAGGGACGTGGCCTCGGACCACCTCTCTGCAATCCAGCTGTGTGGTGCTTACTGGAGGTACCTGGTGGGCTAGTTGGCCCCCAGGGACCCTCAGTATTCAAGGGGACTTAATTTCCCAACTTAGAACGTGCCAGGGGGCGTGTTTGCAGAGTGGTGCAGGGAGGGGGCGGGGCCTCCGGCGAGATGCCGTCTTTTTAAAAACAAAGATTTTTAGTAGGGGGCTGTGTGGCCCCCCTTCTTTTGGTATTTTTGAGGCCCTGGGGACCCCATCCCCCTGGCCCTGACCCTTTTAAAAAAAAAAGCGGCCCCCTTCCCAAGGCCGATTTTGGCCCTGGGGACCCCATCCCCCGGGGCATGGCCTCCTTTTTTTTATATATTTATAGGGAAGGGGGGCCATGTGTCCCCCCTTCCCTGGGCCACTTTTGGCCCTGGGGACTGCAATCCTTGGGGCATGGCCTCTTTGTTTTAAAAATATTTATAGGGAAGGGGGGCCGCGTGGCCCCCCTTCCCTGGGCCACTATTGGCCCCGGGGACCCCATCCCCCGGGTTTGGACATTTTAAAAATTATTTTTCTTTGAGGAGGGACGCTGCACGGCCACCCTCCCCAGGCCAATTTTGGCCCCAGGGACCCCATCCCCCAGGGCCCGGACATTCTTTTTTTTTTAAATAAAGGGAGGGGGGCCACGTGGCTCCCCTCCCGGGCCACCGAGGACCCCATCCCCCGGGGCTGGCCCTTAGCATTGGGGACTGTGGGGGGAGCCCCAATGCCCCCACAGTCCCAGTAGGCTCCCCGCCTCCTGCGGGAGCCGGCATTGCTTTTGGGCAAGGGGAGCTGCTAACATTCAGCTCCCCTTGCCCAAAAGCAATTCTGCTTTGCTTCGTTGAAGCGAGAGCAGGTTTCCTGCTCTCGCTTCAACGAAGCAAAGCAGAGTTTGCTATGGCAGGGCGGGAGCCGTGCTCCCGCCCTATCATAGCAAATGGCAATGTGCCGGGGGTGGGCACCCTGGGACATTGCAGGAGCCGGCCCTGGGGGGTGGCGGTCCCCAGGGCCATCAAGGGATCCAGGAGGGGGGCCGGGGAGGTGGTGGTCCCTGGGGCTTGGGGGGGCCCACAAGGCCCTCCCTCATTAATAACAGAAGCCCCGGGGAGGTGGTGGTCCCCGGGGCTTGGGGGGGCCCACGAGGCCCCCCTCATTAATAACAGAAGCCCCGGGGAGGTGGTGGTCCCCGGGACAGCGTGAGGGGGGTTGGGACCCCCACACACATTTATTGTTCAAGCCCCAGGGAGGTGGTGGTCCCCGGGGCTGCGGGGGGGCCGCGTGCCCCCGCATACTATTAACTAAGCCCCAGGGAGGTGGCGGTCGCCGGGGCTGTGGGGGCCCATTGGGCCCCCGCTAATTAATTAGGCATTGCCCCCGGGACCTGGCCCACCCGGGGGCTTATAGAAAACATTTTTATATTATTTTTTCAGCCATTTGTTTTTTAAAAAGTGCTTTTTTGGGGCTTGGGGGTCCTTGTGGGACCCCCTGAGCAGGCCTAGGAGGTCAGGTTGTTTCTACCCTGCCCCCTTTTCTTGTTTTTTATCTTTGTTTTACCTTTTTCTTGTGACTTGGTTACCGAGTCACAAGATGGCTGCCAACACTTCCTGGTTTGGAGTGCTGACAGCCAATCAGAGTGAAGCTCGTGCCCGGGAATGTTCGCGAATCCTCCCCGGTGCTCAGATATCGATATTTTTATTTTTTTAATTTCTCAGGAACTACTGAACGGATTTATACCATTTAAAAAAAGGGTTATTTCTGAACCAAGAGCTACCTGTTTGCCAAATTTGGTGTAAATCCGTTCAGCAGTTCGGGCTGTAGCTGTGTCTAAAGTTCCTACGGAAATTAACATGGGGAAAGCATGTTTTGGGACCCCCTTTTTTCTCGGCCCCGCTTGACGAATCACCCCGAAACTTTCAAGATAGGAGCTGACCGGAGTGCCCCATTAGTTTCGAAAATTTCGCAAAGATTCGTCAACCGGCGCCAAAGATATTGGCAAATCAAAAAACACTTTTCCTATGGAAACTAGGTCCTAACTATAACTACCTACTGGTGACTGCCAGTAGGTAATATATATATATATAGATATTATCTACTGGCAGTCGCCAGTAGATAGTTATAGTTAGGACCTATTTTCCATAGGAAATCCGCAACATTCTATTTGAAATAACGTTGGCGCTGGTTGACGAATCTTCGCGAAAGCTTCCAACTTGTTGGGGCGCTCCAGTCCGCTCCTATCCTGAAAGTCTCGGGGTGATTCGTCAAGCGGGGCCGAGAAAAAGGGGGTCCCAAAACACGTTTTCCCATTCATTTTTCCATAGGAACCGTTCATCGCGGCTACAGCCCGAACTGCTGAACGGAATTACACCAAATTTGGCAAAGAGGTAGCCCTTGGTTCAGTGTCGTGCCTTTTGCTTAAATGGTGTAAATCCGTTCAGTAGTTCCTGAGAAAATCAAAAGTAAAGTCACATATATATCTATGGCCGAGTAGGGTCCGCGTACCCACAAGGACCCCCTGGGCAGAAAAAAGCATTTTTATTTTTTTTTAAATCGGCGGGATGCGCTTAGGGTGCGCGGATCCCGCTGATTAAAAAAAAAAAACACAAGAAACAAGTGCACAAAACGCACAAAGGGGGCAGGGTAGAAACACCCTGACCCCCTAGGTCTGCTCAGGGGGTCCCACAAGGACCAACTGGGCAGAAAAAAGCAAAAAAAAAAAAAAAAGACTGGCATCGTGCTGGAGGCCCCGCCCCCTCCCTGCAGCAGTCTGCAAACGCGCCCCTGGCGCGTTTTAACAAGGGGAAGTAATTCCCCTTGAATACTGGGGGTCCCTGGGGGCCAACTAGCCAACCAGGAACCTCCGGTATGCGCCAGGGGGCTGCATTGCAGAGAGGTGTACAGAGGCCACGCCCCTTTTTACACCTCTCTGCAACGCAGCTCTGTGGCGCTTTTTGGAGGTACATGGTGGGCTAGTTGGACTCCAGGGACCCTCAGTATTCAAGGGGACTTAATCCCCCAACTTAAAACGCGCCACGGGGCGTGTTTGAACAGTGGTGAAGGGAGGGGGCGTGGCTTCAGGTGACATGTGTGCAAACAGGCCCCGTGGCGCGTTTTAAGATGGGAATTAAATCCTCTTCAATCCTGAGGGTCCCTAGGGGCCAACTAGCCCACCAGGTACCTCCAGTAAGCTCCATGGAGCTGCGTTGCAGAGTGTTGTAAAAAGGGGCGTGGCCTCTGAACACCTCTCTGCAACTCAGCTCTCTGGCGCATACTGGAGGTATCTGGTGGGCTAGTTGGCCCCTAGGGACCCTCGGGATTGAGGAGGAATTAATTCTCCAACTTAAAACGCGCCACAGGGCGTGTTTGCAGACATGTCACTTCAGGCCCCACCCCTTCCTTCACCATTGTGCAAATATTCCTCTAAAATCAGCCAAACTACGAATTCCGATTTACTCACCTGTTATCAGGAGAGACCTCAGTGCTGCATCTTTGAGCCCAGTACTGATCCTGAAAAGTAATTTTAACCGTACTTACCAGTAACTTGAATTTCCTTCCGTAGGATATCATTGCCTGCTTTTTGCTGAAAAAGTTTCTAAGTGTTGATTTTTGAAACATACAAATATTCCTCTAAAATCAGCCGAACTACGAATTCCGATTTACTCACCGGTTATCAGGAGAGACCTCAGTGCTGCATCTTTGAGCCCAGTACTGATCCTGAAAAGTAATTTTAACCGTACTTACCAGTAACTTGAATTTCCTTCCATAGGCTAACATTGACTGGTTTCACTTGGAAATTCTTCTAAGTGGGGAGTTTTGGAACTTTATAATATTCCTCTAAAATCAGCCGAACTACGAATTCCGATTTACTCACCTGTTATCAGGAGAGACCTCAGTGCTGCATCTTTGAGCCCAGTACTGATCCTGAAAAGTAATTTTAACCGTACTTGCCAGTAACTTGAATTTCCTTCCATAGGATATCATTGCCTGCTTTTTGCTGAAAAAGTTTCTAAGTGTCGATTTTTGAAACATACAAATATTCCTCTAAAATCAGCCGAACTACGAATTCCGATTTACTCACCGGTTATCAGGAGAGACCTCAGTGCTGCATCTTTGAGCCCAGTACTGATCCTGAAAAGTAATTTTAACCGTACTTACCAGTAACTTGAATTTCCTTCCATAGGCTAACATTGACTGGTTTCACTTGGAAATTCTTCTGTGTGTGGAGTTTTGGAACTTTATAATATTCCTCTAAAATCAGCCGAACTACGAATTCCGATTTACTCACCTGTTATCAGGAGAGAACCCAGTGCTGCATCTTTTAGCCCAGCACTGACCCTGAAAAGTAATTCTAACCGTACTTACCAGTAACTTGTATTTCCTTCCATAGGAATCCATTGTCTGGTTTTCAGCAGAAAAGTTTCAAAGTGTCGATTTTCACAAACTACAAATATTCCTTCAAAATCGCCTGTATGACTTAAACGCATTATTTCAACTGTTTACAGGAGATGCACCAGTGCTGGATCCAGGATCCACCACTGAGTAAGAAAAAGTAACGATAACACTACTTACCTGCTAAGTGAATTTCCTCCCATAGGATAACATTGGTGATTCTATGTGAAAAAGTTTCTAAGTGTCAACTTTTAAAATACAATAATATTCCTTAAAAATCACTCCTGTAACCAAAACTCTTTTACTCAACTGTTTACAGGAGATGTCCCAGGACTGAATCTAGGATACAGTCCTGTGGTTAGAAAAGTAATCCATAAAGTAACTAATTGCATTTAACTTGAAATTCACATTGAGCTCAATGTTGCATTGTGTTTGAAATTGTGTTGCCCATTGCAACAACTGTAACTACTGTACTTAAAAGTTTTTTTGCCTATTTGCAAAGTATTTAAACTAAAGTATTTCATTCTGAGAAAGTATATTTTGTAATGTAATGTATAATGTAATTACAATGTATTTTAAAAAATAAAATATCTAAAAATAAATAGTTTAAAAAAATGTAGTAAATCAGTATCAAAAAAATAAATATAACAATTAATACATTTAAAAATTGTCATTTACAAAACCTTTGAAATTCACTGAAAAAAACCATAGGTTTCAGACATGTTATAGTTAGGAATTAGCATTTAAAAAACCTTTGAAATTCACTGAAAAAACCATAGGTTTCAGGCACGTTATAGTTAGAAATTAGCATTTAAAAAACTTTACAAATTCACTGGAAAAACCATAGGCTTTAGAGACAGTTATAGTTAGTTGGACATTGCACTCGTACAAAACCCGTGAAATTCCCCCGTTATAGTTAGTTCAGGTAACTATAACTCGCGCCCCGCAATGCACTGCTGATGACGTCACATATTACATCACTCATGACATGGTCAGTGACATTACTGATGACATCACTGATGACATCTCAAATGACATCACTGATGACATCACTGATGACATCATCCATGTGATAATTTGATGCATCTTCTCACACCCTAATATAACTTTTGATACACCCACTGTAAATTACAGACTGCCATTGTCAAAACCATAGACACTCCAACACCAATTACTATATACACACTCACTGATTCTTAGGTCTACACACACACATCTACTCACTCACCCGTACAGTCACTCATACTTATAGTCACTCAGTACAGGACTATTATATGCACTCATACACCTATATAAACACTCACACACCGCCACTCATCCATAGAGGTACTCACACACCTAGTCAGTCATGCAAAAATTAAGCACACACCCATTTACTCACCTATACAGTTATACACACACCAGCTCACTTACTCATACAAATACTAGCACATTCTTACGCTCTTATACAATCTCTGATACAAGCACACACTCATCCATACAGTCACTCTCACAATCACACACTCTAAGCTTATAGCTATTTATATACTCCAACACACATATATACTGCCTTTCACATATGTAGTTACTCACACATGTACCACTGGGACATACATTCACTCACTAACACACTCTTACACACACTTACCCACCCATACAGTCTATCACAGATGCACTATTGAAACCATCCACCCAGTGAATCACCCACTCACACATCTATGCACAGAGTCGCACACACCCCACCCACACAAACACTCAGGCACCCATTCAGATACTCAGACAACCAATCAATAACTCATATAGACACTCATGTAGCTATTCACAAACCCATGCAGCCACTTACACAGCAACAGACAGCCGGATACAGACATTCACCCAGTTTAGTCACTAACCCATGCATTCAGTAAGATACGTTTAATCACTCACTTATTGAGTTAGTCACGCACCTACTAAATCATCCATTCAGACACTTATACACCCACTCATTCTTCAATACGCCTTTCCCTAAATATTATAAACATATTTAAACTTTACAGAAACACACAGTCACTGGATGATGTCATCAGTGATGTCATTTGAGATGTCATCAGTGATGTCATCAGTGATGTCACTGACCATGTCATGAGTGATGTAATATGTGACGTCATCAGCAGTGCATTGCGGGGCGCGAGTTATAGTTACCTGAACTAACTATAACGGGGGAATTTCACGGGTTTTGTACGAGTGCAATGTCCAACTAACTATAACTGTCCCTAAAACCTATGGTTTTTTCAGTGAATTTGTAAGGTTTTTAAATGCTAATTTCTAACTATAACGTGCCTGAAACCTATGGTTTTTTCAGTGAATATATATATATATAACATTACCTACTGGCTATAGTTATGGCCAAAGTTTCAATAGGAAAAGCATTTGCCAATAACTTTGGTACTGCTTGACGAATCTTCACGAAATTGTCAAAAACCATCCCTTTTTTGTTCAGTTGCGGCGTGGAAAATTTTCAGGGTGATCTGTAAATGGGGGGAGAAAAAAGGGGGGTCCCAAAACGTTTTTCCTTATTTTATGTCTATAGTGATTTTTCATTTTTTTAACATGACTACAGTCCAACTGCTGAACGGAATTACACCAAATTTGGCAGAAAGCTAGATGTTAGTCCAGAAAACTTACTTTTTGTGATTTGGAGTAAATTTGTTCAGTAGTTTCAGAGATATTTAAGTTTAAAAAATATAGATATATGGGAGCCCAAAGTCCTACTGACATCCTACTGAAATTTTAAAGGCTGCCAACACTTCAACCAGGACTTAAAGCCGCATCCCACAAAAAAAGTAAAAAGAACAAAAAGGGGTCAGGGTAGAAATACCCTGACCCCATAGGCCTCTTGGGGGGGTCCCACAAGGGAAAACAGCTTTTTCTTTTACAATTTTCGGCGGTATCCAAAAAAATGAAGCGTGGGTTCTTGCGCTTTGTTGGTTTTCAGCCCCCGTGTGGGCCAGATCCCGGGGTATTTTTTGAATAATGGACGGGGAGCATTGAATATTGCCCCAGGGACCACATCCTCCCCAGGGCTTCCTTAAAAATGAAAGTGGGGGAGGCCCGTACAGTGTCCCCTGCTGCCCCGGTGACCACCACCTCCCCGGGGCTATTTAATTATAATTGGGGGGCCTCACCGACCCCCCTCAGCCCTGGGGACTGCCACCTCCCCAGAGCTTTATGGTTAAAAAAGCAGGGGGGCCATGTGGACCCCCATAACCCCGAGGACCACCAACTCCTGGGGCTTTAGCCAAAAAGAATCCTGGGTACTGCTGCACCCCCGCAGCACCATGGACCACCACCTCCCTCTGGCAAATTTGAAGTAAGGAGGGGGGCCGCGCAGCCCCCCTCCTCGAGGCAATAATGGCCGTGGGGAACGCCCCCCCAGGGCTGGCTCCTTCATTGTCCTGGGCTGCCCACCCCAGGGATATTGCAGTTTGCTATAGCTTGATGGGAGCATTACCGGTTCTGCCAAGACATAGCAAACTCTGCTCCGCTTTCAGCAAGCAAGAGCATTTACTATACCGTCCCTGTAAACTTTGGTTCTTTAAATACATTTCTAAGATTTTTTAAATTTAATTTCCTAACTGTAACATTTAACCTTTGAGAGTGAGTGTGTGAGTGACTGCATGAGTGTCTCAGTGGGGGTGTGAGTGAGTGTGTGAGTGTCTCAATGGGTGTGTGAGTGGGTTTGCAACTGCCTCCATAAGTGTGAGTCAATTTGTGAGTGAGTGCATGAGTATCTGAGTGGGTCTATAAGTGGGTGCATTAGTCTCTGAGTGGGTTTGTGAGTGGGTGTTTGAGTGTCTCATTGGGTCTGTGAGTGGGTGTGTGTGTCTCTGAGTAGGTCTGTGAGTGGGTGTGTGAGTGTCTGAGTGCTCTTTGTTTTGCCCTCTTCTGCTCTGTTTTGCCTTTTCTGCTTGTTTTCTGCCCTCTGTATTGCTTTTTTTGCCTGTTTTCCTTCTCTCGGTTTTGCCCTCTTCTGATCTGTTTTGCCTTTTCTGCTTCTCTTTCTGCTCTCTGTTTTGCCTTTTTTATGCATGTTTTTCTGCACTCTGTTTTGCTTTTCCCGCTTGTTTTCTACCCTGTGTTTTGCCTTTTCTGCTCATTTTTCTGCCCTCTGTTTTGCCTTTTCTACAAGTTTTTCTGCCCTCTGTTTTGACTCTAATGAGCCTCAAGGTCCACCACCTCACCGGGGATTTACTGATAATGAGAAGAGGGGCCAGGCCAGTCCTTTAATATCATCCCTTCAAACCTACTTTGGCAAATCAGGCAACACTGGAAAATTGTAATTTTAAAAGATCCAAACACAGTTATCTTTTCTGGAACGGAAAGTATAAAGGGTTTGCCTAACCCTCTTATGCAGCAAAAACCAGACTCATCAATAAAGTATGTAGCCCCTCCTTTGAACCCAAGGGTCCCGGTGACCGTCACCGTCCTGGTGCTTTATTTTAATCAAAGGAGGGGGGGCGCACGGACCATGCTTGTTTCTTTATTTAATTCACGGCAATATACTCGATTATTTCATAAAAATCACCTTGAATTTAAAAAAAAATGCAGTAGATAGTTATAGTTAGGACCTTAGGGAAAGCATTTTTTGACTTGCCTATATCTTTAGCGCCATTTGACAAATCTACATAAAAAATTTTTTTTTTAAAGTGCCATGGTACGTCTTGTACTGCATGGAAAGATTTGGAGTGATCCGTCAAGAGGGAGCTGAGAAAAAAGGGGGTTCAAACAATGTGCATTCCTATGCAATTTCCCATAGGGATTTTGTACACAACTACAGCCCAAACTACTGGACATAATTACACCAAATTTGGCAGAGCGGTAGCTGTTGGTCCAGAAAGAGCCCTTTTTGTGATTTGGTGTAAATCCATTCAGGCGTTACAGAGTTATTCAAGGAAAACCAACATTGTATATCTAGGGACACGGACCCTGATCAGCGAAGTCACATGCCACCAGCAACGCCATGATTGGCTGACCACAACCTGACCGGAAGGTTGCGGCCGCCATTTCAAGTATCAGGGAATGGTCCTGGGACTTACAATTTTTTCTGGGAAATTATTAAAATGAATAAAGGGGTCAGGGTAGAGCTATCCTGACCCCATGGATGTGTTAGAGGAGTATGAAAGGGACCTATATTGGGTACAAAATAGAGTTATATTATTTATTTTTCTTTCCTCTTTGTAAATTTTGGATGCCTCATGAGGCTCAGCATGACCCCAGTGTGAATCTGCAATGGATTTATGAACCTTGGTGCACTATGGAAAAAAAACACTTTCATACCCACTCAGACACCAACATGGGTACTCTCACACCCATTTACAGACCCACACAGGCACTCACACACCCACTCACAGACCCACACAGACACTCACACACCCATTCACAGACCCACTTACATACTCACAGACCCACTCACAGTCCAACACAGACATGCATACAGCCACTCACAGATCTAAACAGGTATTCATACAGCGACACACATACTCACACAGGTGCTCACACACCCACTCCCATACCCACACAGACACACACCCACTCACAGACCCACATAGACACTCACAGGCCCACTCACAGACCCACACAGACACTCACACACCCATTCAAAACGCACTCAGGCATTCACACACCCAATGACAGACCTACAGGGGAACTCACACATCTACTCACAGACCCATTCACATCCTCAGAGACCCACTCACAGATCCACTCATAGACCCACACATCCACTCACACACCCACCAATACAGGCAGTCTCAGACATACAGACCCACACAGTCACTCACACACCCACTCACAGACCTATGCAGGCACTAACAGACCCATTCACAGACCAACACAGGCTCTCACAGACCCATGCAGGTACTCACACATCCATTCATCGGCTCCACCTGGGATCGCCTGTCCCGAGAGAGCGGAGCAGCCGGAGCGCGGCACCATCCGCTCACAACTGGAACAGCGGCCCTCCGGGAGAGACACGACGGGGGCACTGTTTAAGGCCTGCATGTGGATTGGGGATGCTCCCTACGCGGAAATGAGTGGACACCGTTCCCCTGATGACCACGTCCGCCATTGCTGGCTCCCACCGCGAGACGGAGGACGGTGAGCTGGGGGGCATTTTGGTCATCGCCGGAAGCAACGGGAGACTCGTTGATGTGCCCGGGTGATGGGGGGCTCCTGAATATTTTCTAACCAAACCCTCTGGGCATAGCCAGCAATTTTTATACCTCGAGTGTCCCTTCTGAAACGCGCCTGACTTCAAAATGGCGCCTGCCGCCGATCGTCACTGGGGGTCTAAGTTACACCACAAGGGATGCTCTGTGTCTGCATCCTCAGCTTAAAGGCTGCAAAATAGATTGAAACAGCAATCATAGGTTTCAGACCTACTGGGATGAACTCAATCAGCCTGAGGATTAAGCGAGGACAACTCTGGAGGCACCCCGCCTGACCCGAAATTTCCGACCGTCTCTCCTACTGGCTGATATTACTCGATTACACTCGCCCTCTAGGAGACTTACGGACACTGGCTCCTACCTCATGCCGCACTTCTGCATAACAAGCACCCCCTTTTATGAATCATAGATAATAATTAGAACCTAATAGTTTTGGAACAGCAAAGACCTATCCTCCTTGCCTGACCACAAAATGGCCGCCACTGTTGACCTCACCTCGATGTACTTCGACTCTTGGACAATAAAACAACTGGTCATCGACCAGACCTTGATCTTAGCCCTCATCCGACTTGGATCCTGCACACCCTTCAGGACATTTACCCTGTGAACTTTCCCTCGACCGCTGAGACCTTGCTACCTGACCGATGCCCGGTGGAGCTACCCGATAGCTATAGGGGAGATGGGCTGTGGATTCCCTCCATCGGCCGTCACCTACCCAGCCGGACCTTGGGCAGACCTTCCTTCGTCTCTCCTGCCGTTATCTCCCTCCTTCCTCCTTCCCCCTACACCCTTCCCTCTTGCCCCTATCCTGGATCCTGCACACCCTTCAGGACATTTACCCTGTGAACTTTCCCTCAACCGCTGAGACCTTGCTACCTGACCGTTGCCCGATGGAGCTACCCCGATAGCTATAGGGGAGATGGGCTGTGGATTCCCTCCTTCAGCCGTCACCTACCCAGCCGGACATTGGGCAGACCTTCCTTCGTCTCTCCTGCCGTTATCTCCCTCCTTCCCCCTACACCCTTACCCCTACCCACCCTATTTATCCTTCCTCCATGCTCTTTAAATGTGTTTTCGTATAACCGATGTAACCTGTAACTGTTTTTAACTGTGTAATAATGTGATTCCTAATGTAAAGCGCTCTGATACCCACGGGTCTAGCCAGCGCTATATAAAACTCATTAAATAAAATAAAATAAAATAAATAAATAAAAATAAAATAAATTCATAGACCCATACAGGTACTCTGAGACCCACTCATACACCCACATAGGTACTCACACACACACAGCCACTCACAGATCCACTGAAAGAGCCATGTAGGCACTGACTCCTACTCACACTCCCACACAGGAACTCACAAACCCACTTACAGACCTATGCAGTTATTCACACACCCACTCAAAGACCCATGCATCCATGTACACATCCACTTACAGATCCACAGAGGCACTCTCATACCTACTCACAGACCCACAAGGCACTCACACACCCACTCACAGTTTGATGCTGGCACTTTAACACCCACTCAGATTCCCACACAAGTACTCACACACTCACTCACAGACCCATGCAGGCACTTACACATCCACTCACAGACCCATGCAGACACCTCACACACCCACTCTCAAAGGTTACAGGTAGGAAATAATATGTAAAACACCTTCAAAATACAATAAAAAAACTAAAGGTTACAGGGACTTTATAGTTAGGAAATAACATTAAAAAACAAAGGCTACAGGAATGTAATAGTTAGGCTCAGATTTCACATGCACAAAACCATAGAAAATCAGAAGTTATAGCTAACTATAACTTACGCCCCCGCAATGCACTGCTTATGACCTCACATATTACATCACTGATGAAATGGTCAGTGACATCACCGATGTCATCACTGGTGACATCTCAAATGACATCACTGATGCCATCATCCACAGAACCATGCACACACCCACTCACTCACCCATACAGCCACTTCATTTTACAGTAACACTTTATACTTGTTTACAAGGTGAACATAGAAAAAGGAAACTTAAAGTGCTATTGTGGGAGCTTTATCCATGAGGTCGCCATCTTTGAACATGTCAGTTTTTAAATCTTTCAATCCATGCACATGATTTACAGTGTCTAATATCTTTTGAGTGCACAATAAAGTACATACTGCAAAATAAAATCGCATTATTTAATTTCATTGTTATATAAATAGATATTTTTAATTCTTTTGAGTTTCTAACAGCAAATGCCCATAGAAATCTAATAGTCATACGGTGGTTCCTCTGGCAAGTGCTGTATTACTCGACCTGATGAAAGATATCCTAATTAAAACCCATCTAAATAAATAATATTTTACAAAAATGATGGCTTGGTTCAAATCATACAGTAATATTGTTCGATACTGTGCTCACATTATACTCATATATGAACATATATATATATATTTTTGTATATAAAATAGCTTCTGTTCTTTGTAAATTCATCTATATACATCAATGTTCCAAGGGTCGAAAGTATTAAGATATATATACATATATAAAATATATACATATATTTTTATCACAGGTTAACAACATTATAAAGTGCTGATTTTCTTAGTATATCTTATAATAATATGTTCAAATCATATGTAAACATATTAAGAAAGTTTTTGTATGCCACCTCAAACTATGAATTAAAACTCTTTATCATACATGACCACGGAACTTCTAAAAAATATATGTATTAGGCATTTATGTTAATATCCAGCCATCACATTGGCTTGGTCCCAAGTCCATCTAAGTTACCCATTCATCCTAAGTGTATATATTCAAGAAAAACTATACATGTAAAAATGCTCCAGGAAAAGTGCAAGTGTAGGGTGGTACTGCCCACATATATTTTCTGACAGGGGCATTCAAGTACATATAACACATAGTCTGATCTACAGGGAAGGTTGCCTATGATCTTGATAGGTTTATTAAAAACTGATGTTAAACTATTCCGATTCTTACCATTTCTACATGCTTTGGAATTTGGGCACTTCCTAAAACACTTCTCTAGGTATAAGCCATGTCCTGTTCTGTACATTTGTAGTATAGTCGCTTGAAACCAAATAGTCTCTTAAAGATTTAGATTTTTTGTATGTTATTTGGGGGTGTTTGTTAATCAGGTTCCCTATTACTGGATTCTCTTTTATAAAATGCCAGGGTTTCTCAAGGACACGTTGTACCTTCGCATGATCAGCATAATACATGGTTATAGATCTGTGAGATGTTTTGTGTCATTCTTTCTCTTATTCTTAAGTTTGGAGGGATTGAATAGTATGCGTTCTCTATTTAAAGCCTTAGCTTACTTTGAGGCTGTATTAAGTGATGCTTGTGTATACCCCCTTCAAATGAAGCGATATTTCATTTCTTTCTCCACCTTCTCATATTCTTCATTTGTACTACATGCCCTTCTGGCATGAAAAAATTCTCCAAAAGGTATGCTTTTTATTAAGGGGGTAGGGTGAGAACTATCAGCATGAAGAACAGTATTTCCTGCTGTAGGATTTCTAAAAAAAAAGTAGTCTCCAATTTACCTTCCCCTATCCAAACTAGAATATCCAAAAATTCAATAGATGTTTTGCTTGGTCTCCCTGTGAATTTTAGGTTCAAAGTGTTAGAATTTAAGTCTAACAAAAATATGTTGAACTTGTGTTCAGTACCCTGCCACAGTACAAATATATCATCAATAAACCTTAACCACAGGGAGATCTGATTTGTCCAGTGTTCCATACCCGGCCCCCGAGCACCTGTTCCTCCCACCAGCCCATATGCAAATTAGCATAGCTGGGGGCAAATCAGGTGCCCATGGCTGTGCCTTGTTGTTGCTCAAATAACTCACCATCATAGACAAAAATATTTTTAGTAAGACACGGAATTATGCATCGTGTATCCTGTGGGTCTCATACGTAAAACATGTTGGGCTGCCTGAAGGCCATCCTGATGTCTAATGCTAGTATAAAGGGTTGACAGATCAAGAATCATTAGCATCATGCCCGATTCCCATTTTACATCTTATATACGTCTCAAGAAATCAGCTGCATCCTTGATGTATAATGCTAAAGTTGCACAATAGGATTCAAGAAAAATTCCATATATTTTGACACATTCTCAAATATGCTGTTCTGGGTAGCAATAATTGGTCTGCCAGGTGGCTCTTTTAAGTCTCTGTGGATTAAATAGAATACAGGTAACACTGGATGATTCTGTTTTAGAAAGCTGTATTCATCCCAACTTAGGAGTTCTTTATCTCTCCAAATCTGTCATCAAACTTTTATTTTACATTTAAATACTCATCCATAGTTATACGTTTTTAACATTCCACATTATTTAAATATTTAAATATTTATTTAAAAATGTAAGTGTCTCCAAACACTATTGTTGTTTGTCCAACAAAACAATATTTCCTCCTTTGCGAGAAGGTTTCACTATCACATCTTTGGCATCCTTGATTTTCTTTATAGATGAAAAGAGTTTTCTATCCCTTTCATTCTGCCAATTTCTTTTGTCTGAGTAAATGATAAAGATTTTGTTTTAAGGGATTTCAAACTAAGGCAATATATATATATATATATATGTATATATATATATATATATATATATATATATATATATATGTATTATCTACTGGCGGTCGCCAGTAGATAGTTATAGTTAGGACCTATTTTCCATAGGAAATCCGCAACATTCTATTTGAAATAACGTTGGCGCCGGTTGACGAATCTTCGCGAAAGTTTCCAACTTGTTGGGGCGCTCCGGTCCGCTCCTATCCTGAAAGTCTCGGGGTGATTCGTCAAGCGGGGGCCGAGAAAAAAGGGGGGTCCCAAAACGTGTTTTCCCCATTCATTTTTCCATAGGAACCTTTAGTCGCAGCTACAGCCCGAACTGCTGAACGGAATTACACAAAATTTGGCAAAGAGGTAGCCCTTGGTTCAGTGTCGTGCCTTTTGCTTAAATGGTGTAAATCCGTTCAGTAGTTCCTGAGAAAATCAAAAGTAAAATCACATATATATCTGGCCGGAGCCTAACCACACATGTCATCGTGAGATCTGATTGGCTGTCAGCACTTCATCCTGGAATTGCTGGCAGCCATCTTGGGACCAATATAAATGATAGTACCCCATTGAAATGCATTGTAGTGAATCAAAGATTTTGAGGGTTACCAAAAGGAGAACTATAAAGGGTGATAACAGACTTTAGTTACATTAGAATTCATTTGTTGATGGTACCATACTAATTTCAGGAATTGTGGTGTGTTCTAAGGTGATTTTACCCTGTGAAAAACCTTCTGCTGGGATATCATGAATCATGTTTTAGAGAAAACTATTTTCACATGCTTGTCCCATACAGTTTTGGAAGGTGCTCCAGAAGCTAAAATGAGAGCATATTTTCTGTAAATTCACATTATCTTTCTCAGTCATGTGAGAATGAAGTCTGACATTCTCAGTAAAACATGTACATCCAACAAGGGCAGAGACTGTCAGTTGATTCCTTTGTGTTCTACTGCAGCTTCCCAGAGTGTTCTAAAGAACAACTAGAGTGCTAACAGCCTTACTTATGACAAAAGTATGGCACACTTGAAGCCATCTTGATTGGAATAAACTGGTAACACTTAAAACATTTAATTTAAAAAGGAACAAAATGATGGGGTTCATTTTGTCATAGAAATTATGGTTAGTGCTGTAGAAAGAAAAATTAGGACATGTTTCAAGTGTGATCTCAAATATCTTCCTGTTATATTTCAACAGGAGCAGCCTGCCAGTTGATGCCTTTGTGTTCTACTGCAGCTTCCCAGAGTGTTCTAAAGAACAACTAGAGCGCTAACAGCCTTACTTATGACAAAAGTATGGCACACCTGAAGCCATCTTGATTGGAATAAACCGGTAACACTTAAAACATTTAATTTAAAAAGGAACAACATGAGGGTTTTTTTTTAAATAGAAATTATGGTTAGTGCTGCAGAAAGAAAAATTAGGGCATGTTTTAAGTGAGATCTCAAATCCTCTTCTATTTCATTAGAAAATTCTGACATGCAGACTGAAACAATAACTTTCAATACCAGCAGCAGACTTCCAGTTAACTCCCTGGTGAGCAGTAGCTTTACTACAGTGATCTAATGAGCAACTAGAGTGCTAACATTCTGAATTTATGGCAAATGTGAGACACACCTGAATGCCTTCTTGATGGAATCAAAGTAAAAAACTGAAAGCATTTCCTACTGAGGAGACTGCAGTAAATGAGGAAATTAGGAAACTTCATAACAAAGAAGTCTTCCAAGATGGTCGCCAGTAAAAAAAGAGCCCAAATGTAGCACAAATATTACCCAGATGTAGCCCACATATAGCCCAATGACAAAAGTGTGCAAAACACTTTTTATTTTTAGTTTTTTGCAGTTTTATGTAGTGCAGACTGGTCAGGTATTGGAGTGTTGCATCTTAAAACATGACCCCCTACACTACAAAAACACCACTGCACTACCCTAAACCCTAAAATACTACCCCAGCACGACCCCCTACACTACACAAGCACCACTGCACTATCCTAAACCCTAAAACACTACCCCCAGCATGACCCCCTACACTACACAAACACCACTGCACTACCCTAAACCCTAAAACACTACCCCCAGCACGACCCCTACACTACCCAAACACCACTGCACTAACCTAAATCCTAAAACACTACCCCCACCACGACCCCCTAAACTACCCAAACACCACTGCACTACCCTAAACACATGACCCCCTACACTACACAAACACCCCTGCACTACCCTAAACCCTAAAATACTATCCCCAGCATGACCCCCTACACTACACAAGCACCACTGCACTACCCTAAACCCTAAAACACTACCCCCAGCACGACCCCCTACACTACACAAACACCACTGCACTACCCTAAACCCTAAAACACTACCCCCAGCACGACCCCTAAACTACCCAAACACCACTGCACTAACCTAAATCCTAAAACACTACCCCCAGCACGACCCCTACACTACCCAAACACCACTGCACTACCCTAAAACATGACCCCCTACACTACACAAACACCACTGCACTACCCTAAACCCTAAAACACTACCCCCAGCACGACCCCCTACACTACATAAGCATCACTGCACTACCCTAAACCCTAAAACACTACCCCCAGCACAACCCCCTACACTGCCCGAACACCACTGCACTGCCCTAAACCCTGAAACACCAGCCCCTGCACGACCCCCTACACTGCCCGAACACCACTGCACTGCCCTAAACCCTGAAACACCACCCCTAGCACGACCCCCTACACTGCCCGAACACCACTGCACTACCCTAAACCCTGAAACACCACCCCCTTCATGACCCCCTACACTGCCCGAACACCACTGCACTGCCCTAAACCCTGAAACACCACCCCCAGCACGACCCCCTACACTGCCCGAACACCACTGCACTGCCCTAAACCCTGAAACACTACCCCCAGCAAGAGCCCCTACACTGCCCGAACACCACTACACTGCCCTAAACCCTGAAACATCAACTCCAGCAAGACCCCTACACTGCACGAACACCACTGCCCTAAACCCTGAAACACCACTCCCAGCATGACCCCATACACTGCCCGAACACCACTGCACTGCCCTAAACCCTGAAACACCACCCCCAGCACAAACCCTACACTGCCCAAACACCCCTGCTCTGTCCAAAACCCTGAAACACCAACCCCAGCACGACCCCCTACATTGCCCGAACACCACTGCACTGCCCTAAACCCTGAAACACCATCCCCAGCACGACCCCCTACACTGCACGAACACCACTGCACTGCCCTAAACCCTGAAACACTACCCCCAGCAAGACCCCATACACTGCCCGAACACTACTGCACTGCCCTAAACCCTGAAACATCACCCCCAGCAAGACCCCCTACACTGCCCGAACACCACTGCCCTAAACCCTGAAACACCACCCCCAGCAAGACCCCCTACACTGCCCGAACACCACTGCACTGCCCTAAACCCTGAAACACCAGCTCCAGCACGACCCCCTACACTGCCCGAACACCACTGCACTGCCCTAAACCCTGAAACACCACCCCCTGCACGACCCCCTACACTGCCCAAACACCACTGCACTGCCCTAAACCCTGAAACACCACCCCCAGCACGACCCCCTACACTGCCCGAACACCACTGCACTGCCCTAAACCCTGATAAACCACCCCCTGCATGACCCCCTACACTGCCCGAACACTACTGCACTGCCCTAAACCCTGAAACACCACCCCCAGCATGACCCCCTACACTGCACGAACACCACTGCACTGCCCTAAACCCTGAAACACTACCCCCAGCAAGAACCCCTACACTGCCCGAACACCACTGCACTGCCCTAAACCCTGAAACATCACCCCCAGCAAGACCCCCTACACTGCCCGAACACCACTGCCCTAAACCCTGAAACACCACTCCCAGCAAGACCCCCTACACTGCCCGAACACCACTGCACTGCCCTAAACCCTGAAACACCACCCCCAGCACGACCCCCTACAATGCCCGAACACCACTGCTCTGCCCAAAACCCTGAAACACCAGCCCCAGCACGACCCCCCACACTGCGCGAACACCACTGCACTGCCCTAAACCCTGAAACACCAGCCCCAGCACGACCCCCTACACTGCCTGAACATCACTGCACTGCCCTAAACCCTGAAACACCAACCCCAGCATGACCCCCTACACTGCACTAACACCACTGCACTGCCCTAAACCCTGAAACACCAGCCCCAACACAACCCCATACACTGCCCGAACACCACTGCACTGCCCTAAACCCTGAAACACCAGCCCCAGCACGACCGCCTACACTGCCCGAAAACCACTGCACTGCCCTAAACCCTGAAACACCAGCCCCAGCACGACCCCCTATACTGCCCGAACACCACTGCACTGCCCTAAACACTCAAACACCAGCCCCAGCATGACCCCCTACACTGCCCAAACACCACTGCACTGCCCTAAACCCTGAAACACCAGCCCCAGCAAGACCCCCTACACTGCCCGAACACCACTGCACTGCCCTAAACCCTGAAACCCCACCCCCAGCAAGACCCCCTACACTGCCCGAACACCACTGCACTAAACCCTGAAACACCACCCCCAGCAAGGCCACCTACACTGGCCGAACACCACTTCACTGCCCTAAACCCTGAAACACCACCCCCTGCACGACCCCTACACTGCCCAAACACCACTGCACTGCCCTAAACCCTGAAACACCACCCCCTGCACGACCCCCTACACTGCCCGAACACCACTGCACTGCCCTAAACCCTGAAACACCACCCCTCAGCACGACACCCTACACTGCCCGAACACCACTGCACTGCCCTAAACCCTGAAACACCACCCCCATCACGACCCCCTACACTGGCCAAACACCACTGCACTGCCCTAAACCCTGAAACACCACCCCCTGCATGTCCCCCTACACTGCCGGAACACCACTGCACTGCCCTAAACCCTGAAACACCACCCCCAGCATGACCCCCTACACTGCCCGAACACCACTGCATTAACCCCTGAAACACCACCCCCAGCAAGACCACCTCAACTGGCCGAACACCACTGCACTGCCCTAAACCCTGAAACACCACCCCCTACACGACCCCCTACACTGCCCAAATACCACTGCACTGCCCTAAACCCTGAAACACCACCCCCTGCACCACACCCTACACTGCCCGAACACCACTGCACTGCCCTAAACCCTGAAACACCACCTCCAGCACAACCCCTACACTGCCTGAACACCATTGCTCTGCCCTAAACCCTGAAACACTAGCCCCAGCACGACCCCTACACTGCCCGAACACCACTGCACTGCCCTAAACCCTGAAACACCACCCCCAGCATGACCCCCTACACTGCCCGAACACCACTGCACTGCCCTAAACCCTGAAACACCAGCCCCAGCAAGACCCCTACACTGCCCGAACACCACTGCACTGCCCTAGACTCTGAAACACCAGCCCCAGCAAGACCCCCTACACTGCCCGAACACCACTGCACTGCCCTAAACCCTGAAACACCAGCCCCAGCATGACTCCCTACACTGCCCGAACACCACTGCACTGCCCTAAACCCTGAAACACCAGCCCCAGCACCACCACCTACACTGCCCGAACACCACTGCCCTAAACCCTGAAACACCAGCCCCAGCACAACCCCCTATACTGCCCGAACACTACTGCACTGCCCTAAACCCTGAAACACCAGCCCCAGCACGACCCCCTACACTGCCCAAACACCACTGTACTGCCCTAAACCCTGAAACACCAGCCCCAGCAGGACCCCCTACACTACCCGAACACCACTGCACTGCCCTAAACCCTGAAACACCACCCCCTGCATGACCCCTACACTGCCCGAACACCACTGCACTGCCCTAAACCCTGAAACACCACCCCCTGCACCACCCCTACACTGCCCGAACACCACTGCACTGCCCTAAACCCTGAAACACCACCCCCTGCACCGCCCCCTACACTGCCCGAACACCACTGCACTGCCCTAAACCCTGAAACACCACCCCCAGCATGACCCCCTTTAGTGCTCGAACACCACTGCACTGCCCCAAACCCTGAAACACCACCCCCACACGACCCCCTACACTGCCCGAACACCACTGCCCTAAACCCTGAAACACCACCCCTGCACGACCCCCTACACTGCACGAACACCACAGCACTGCCCTAAACCCTGAAACACCACCCCCTGCACGACCCCCTACACTGCTCGAACACCACTGCACTGCCCTAAACCCTGAAACACCACCCCCAGCACGACCCCCTACACTACCCGAACACGACTGCACTGCCCTAAACCCTCAAACACTCCCCCAGCACGACCCCCTACACTACCCGAACACCACTGCACTGCCCTAAACCCTAAAACACTCCCCCAGCACGACCCCCTACACTACCCAAACACCACTGCACTGCCCTAAACCCTAAAACACTCCCCCAGCACGACCCCCTACACTACCCAAACACCACTGCACTGCCCTAAACCCTAAAACACTACCCCCAGCATGACCCCCTACACTACCCAAACACCAATGCACTACCCTAATCCCTAAATCACTCCCCCCCGCACGACCCCCTACACTACCCAAAGACCACTGCACTACCCTAAAGCCTAAAACACTACCCCCCGCACGACTCCCTATACTACACAAACACCACTGCACTACCCTAAACCCTAAAACACTACCCCCTACACTACACAAACACCACTGCACTACCCTAAACCCTAAAAACTACCCCCAGCACGAACCCCTACACTACCCAAACACCACTGCACTACCCTAAACCCTAAAACACTACCCCCAGCAGTACCCCCTACACTACCCAAACACCACTGCACTACCCTAAACCCTAAAACACTACCCCCAGCAGTACCCCCTACACTACCCAAACACCATTGCACTACCCTAAACCCTAAAACACTACCCCCAGCAGTACCCCTACACTACCCAAACACCACTGCACTACCCTAAATCACTATCCCCATCATGACCCCCTACACTACCCAAACACCACGGCACTACCCTAAACCCTAAAACACTACCCCCAGCACGACCCCCTACACTACCCAAACACCACTGCACTACCCTAAACCCTAAAACACTCCCCCAGCACGACTCCCTACACTAGCCAAACACCACTGCACTACCCTAAACCCTAAATCTACCCCCAGCATGACCCCCTACACTACACAAACACCACTGCACTACGCTAAACCCTAAAACACTACCCCCAGCACGACCCTCTTCACTACCTAAACACAACTGCACAATTTGTTACAGGCGTTGCAACGCAGGCCTGTGGTGCTTACTAGAAGTACCTGGTGGGCTAGTTGGGCCCCAGGGACCCTCAGGATTCAAGGTGACCTAATCCCCCAACTTAAAACGCTCCACGGGCGCGTTTGCACAGTGGTGAAGGGAGGGGCGGGGCCTCAGGTGACATGTGCGCAAACACGCCCTGTGGTGCATTTTAAGTTGGGGAATTAATTCCCTTTGAATCCTGAGGGACCCTGGGGGCCAACTAGCCCACCAGGTACCTTCAGTAAGCACAACAGAGTTGCGTTGCAGAGAGGTGAAAAAGGTGCGTGGCCTCGGAACGCCTCTCTGCAACTCAGCTCTGTGGTCCTAACTGTAGGTACCTGGGGGCTAGTTGGGCCCCAGGGACCCTCAGGATTCAAGGGACTTAATCCTGCAACTTAAAACGCGCCACGGGGCGCGTTTGCACACATGTCACCTCAGGCCCCCTCCCTTCACCACTGTGCAAACGCGCCCTGTAGCGCGTTTTAAGAGGTAGTTTTAATCCCCCTGCCCTATTATGTACTAGGGACTTGCAGAGGAGGTCATGCTAATCACAGGGGTACCCCAACGCATAGTGTTCCCTAGTGTATGTAGGTGTTTTCACTGTATTCTAAGTGTCTTTTAGCATAGCACTGGCTCTGGTTAGTCAGAGTCAGTTACCACCAGTACCCGTCTGAAAGAGTTGTGGGCACAGGATGATTTTGCAACAAGGCCTCTTTCTGCTCCTCTGTTGGTTCTTTCTGCACATCTTTTGCTTCTTTCTGTGCGTTTTTCTTCTTTCTTCACATGTCCTACCTCTGTAGGCATAGTTAGAAACTAGCATTTAAAAAACCTTTGAAATTCACTTAAAAATCATAGGTTTCAGGCACGTTATAGTTAGAAATTAGCATTTAAAAACCTTTGAAATTCACTGAAAAAACCATAGGTTTCAGACACGTTATAGTTAGAAATTAGCATTTATAAAACCTTTGAAATTCACTGAAAAAAACATAGGTTTTAGGGACAGTTATAGTTAGTTGGACATTTCACTCGTACAAAACCATAGAAATTCCCCGTTATAGTTAGTTCAGCTAACTATAACTCGCGCCCCACAATGCACTGCTGATGACGTCACATATTACATCACTCATGACATGGTCAGTGACATCGCTGATGACATCACTGATGACATCTCAAATGACATCACTGATGACATCATCCATGTGAAAATTTCATGCATCTTCTCACACCCTAATATAACTTTTGATATACCCACTCTAAATTACAGACTGCCATTCTCAAAACCATAGACACTCCAACACCAAAAACTACATACCCACTCACTGATTCTTAGGTCTACTACACACACATCCACTCACTCACCCGTACAGTCACTCATACTTACAGTCACTCAGTACAGGACTATCATATGCACTCATACACCTATATAAACACTCACACACCGCCACTCATCCATAGAGGTACTCACACACCTAGTCAGTCATGCAAAAATTAATCACACACCCATTTACTCACCTATACAGTTATACACACACCAGCTCACTTACTCATACAAATACTAGCACATTCTTACGCTCTTATACAATAACTGATACAAGCACACACGCATCCATACAGCCACTCTCACTATCACACACTCTCACTTATAGCCATTTAAATACTCTAACACACATATATACTGCCTTTTACATATGTAGTTACTCGCACATGTACCACTGAGATATACATTCACTCACTAACACACCCATACACACACTCACCCACCCAAGCAGTCCATCACAGATGCACTCTTGAAATCATGCACCCAGTGAATCACCCACTCACACATCTATGTACAGAGTCACACACACCCCACCCACACAAACACTCAGGCAGCCATACAGATACTCAGAGAACCAATCAATAACCCATATAGACACTCATGTAGCTATTCGCAAATCCATGCATCCACTTACACACCAACAAACAGACGGATACAGACATTCACACAGTTTAGTCACTAACCCATGCATTCAGTAAGATACGTTTAATCACTCACTTGTAGAGTCAGTCACTCACGTACTAAATCATCCATTCAGACACTTATACACCCACTCATTCTTCAATACGCCTTTCCCTATATGTATTAAACATATTTAAACTTTACAGAAACACACAGTCACTGGATGATGTCATCAGTGATGTCATCAGTGATGTCATTTGAGATGTCATCAGTGATGTCATCAGTGATGTCACTGACCATGTCATGAGTGATGTAATATGTGACGTCATCAGCAGTGCATTGCGGGGCGCGAGTTATAGTTAGCTGAACTAACTATAACGGGGAATTTCTTTGGTTTTGTACGAGTGAAATGTCCAACTAACTATATCTGTCCCTAAAACCTATGGTTTTTTCAGTGAATATATATATATATATATATATATATATACATACATACTGAGGGTCGCTAGTAGGTAGTTATAGTTAGGACCTAGTTTCCATAGGAAAAGCATTGTTTGACTTGCCTATAACTTAGGCATCATGTGACCACTCTGCATGAAATTGTCCCAAGAAAGTGTCAAAGTAGTTTCTGTGTGTCATGGAAAGTTTGGGGGTGATCCGTGCAGTGGGGACTGAGAAATAGGGACGTGAAATAAGGGTGCATTTGTAATGTTAATTCTCGTAGGAACGTGTTGTCGAACTTTCAGCCCGAACCACGGGACGGAATTACACCAAATTTGGCAGAAAGGTAGATGTTGATAAGTAGATTGTGCTTCTTATTTGGTGCAAATGCGTTCAGTAGTTTTTGAGAAATTTAAGCATTTGCCAATAACTTTGGTACTGCTTGACGAATCTTCACGAAATTTTCAAAAACCATCCCTTTTTGGTTCAGCTGCGGTGTGGAAAATTTTCAGGGTGATCTGCAAATGGGGGAGAAAAAAGGGGGTCCCAAAACGTTTTTCCTTATTTTATGTCTATGGTGATTTTTCATTTTTTTAACATGACTACAGTCCAACTGCTGAACGGAATTACACCAAATTTGGCAGAAAGCTAGATGTTAGTCCAGAAAACTTACTTTTTGTGATTTTGAGTAAATTTGTTCAGTAGTTTCAGAGATATTTAAGTTTAAAAAATATAGATATATGGGAGCCCAAAGTCCTACTGACATCCTACTGAAATTTTAAAGGCTGCCAACACTTCAACCAGGACTTAAAGCCGCATCCCACAAAAAAAGTAAAAAGAACAAAAAGGGGTCAGGGTAGAAATACCCTGACCCCATAGGCCTCTTGGGGGGGTCCCACAAGGGAAAACAGCTTTTTCTTTTAAAAATTTTGGCGGTATCCAAAAAAATGAAGCGTGGGTTCTTGCGCTTTGTTGGTTTTCAGCCCCCGTGTGGGCCAGATCCTGGGGTATTTTTTTAATAATGGACGGGGAGCATTGAATATTGCCCCAGGGACCACATCCTCCCCAGGGCTTCCTTAAAAATGAAAGTGGGGGAGGCCCGTACAGTGTCCCCTGCTGCCCCGGTGACCACCACCTCCCCGGGGCTATTTAATTATAATTGGGGGCCTCACCGACCCCCTCAGCCCTGGGGACTGCCACCTCCCAGAGCTTTATGGTTAAAAAAGCAGGGGGCCATGTGGACCCCATAACCCCGAGGACCACCAACTCCTGGGGCTTTAGCCAAAAGAATCCTGGGCACTGCTGCACCCCCGCAGCACCATGGACCACCACCTCCCTCTGGCAAATTTGAAGTAAGGAGGGGGGCCGCGCAGCCCCCCTCCTCGAGGCAATAATGGCCGTGGGGAACGCCCCCCCAGGGCTGGCTCCTTCATTGTCCTAGGCTGCCCACCCCAGGGATATTGCAGTTTGCTATAGCTTGATGGGAGCATTACCGGTTCTGCCAAGACATAGCAAACTCTGCTCCGCTTTCAGCAAGCAAGAGCATTTACTATACCGTCCCTGTAAACTTTGGTTCTTTAAATACATTTCTAAGATTTTTTAAATTTAATTTCCTAACTGTAACATTTAACCTTTGAGAGTGAGTGTGTGAGTGACTGCATGAGTGTCTCAGTGGGGGTGTGAGTGAGTGTGTGAGTGTCTCAATGGGTGTGTGAGTGGGTTTGCAACTGCCTCCATAAGTGTGAGTCAATTTGTGAGTGATTGCATGAGTATCTGAGTGGGTCTATAAGTGGGTGCATTAGTCTCTGAGTGGGTTTGTGAGTGGGAATTTGAGTGTCTCATTGGGTCTGTGAGTGGGTGTGTGTGTCTCTGAGTAGGTCTGTGAGTGGGTGTGTGAGTGTCTGAGTGCTCTTTGTTTTGCCCTCTTCTGCTCTGTTTTGCCTTTTCTGCTTGTTTTCTGCCCTCTGTATTGCTTTTTTTGCCTGTTTTCCTTCTCTCGGTTTTGCCCTCTTCTGATCTGTTTCGCCTTTTCTGCTTCTCTTTCTGCTCTCTGTTTTGCCTTTTTTATGCGTGTTTTTCTGCACTCTGTTTTGCTTTTCCCACTTGTTTTCTACCCTGTGTTTTGCCTTTTCTGCTCATTTTTCTGCCCTCTGTTTTGCCTTTTCTACAAGTTTTTCTGCCCTCTGTTTTGACTCTAATGAGCCTCAAGGTCCACCACCTCACCGGGGATTTACTGATAATGAGAAGAGGGGCCAGGCTAGTCCTTTAATATCATCCCTTCAAACCTACTTTGGCAAATCAGGCAACACTGGAAAATTGTAATTTTAAAAGATCCAACCACAGTTATCTTTTCTGGAACGGAAAGTATAAAGGGTTTGCCTAACCCTCTTATGCAGCAAAAACCAGACTCATCAATAAAGTATGTAGCCCCTCCTTTGAACCCAAGGGTCTCGGTGACCGTCACCGTCCTGGTGCTTTATTTTAATCAAAGGAGGGGGGGCGCACGGACCATGCTTGTTTCTTTATTTAATTCATGGCAATATACTCGATTATTTCATGAAAATCACCTTGAATTAAAAAAAAAATGCTTTTTGCCCTGTCGACCGTCAGTATGTAGTTATAGTTAGGACCTTAGGGAAAGCATTTTTTGACTTGCCTATATCTTTAGCGCCGTTTGACAAATCTACATTAAAAAAATTTTTTAAAGTGGCATGGTACCTCTTGTACTGCATGGAAAGATTTGGAGTGATCCGTCAAGAGGAGCTGAGAAAAAGGGGGTTCAAACAATGTGCATTCCTATGCAATTTCCCATAGGGATTTTGTACACAACTACAGCCCAAACTACTGGACATAATTGCACCAAATTTGGCAGAGAAGTAGCTGTTGGTCCAGAAAGAGCCCTTTTTGTGATTTGGTGTAAATCCATTCAGGCGTTACAGAGTTATTCAAGGAAAACCAAAATTGTATATCTAGGGACACGGACCCTGATCAGCGAAGTCACATGCCACCAGCAACGCCATGATTGGCTGACCACAACCTGACTGGGAGGTTGCGGCCGCCATTTCAAGTATCAGGGAATGGTCCTGGGACTTACAATTTTTTCTGGAAAATTATTAAAATGAATAAAGGGGTCAGGGTAGAGCTATCCTGACCCCATGGATGTGTTAGAGGAGTATGAAAGGGACTTATATTGGGTACAAAATAGAGTTATATTATTTTTCTTTCCTCTTTGTAAATTTTGGATGCCTCATGAGGCTCAGCATGACCCCAGTGTGAATCTGCAATGGATTTATGAACCTTGGTGCACTATGGAAAAAAAACACTTTCATACCCACTCAGACACCAACATGGGTACTCTCACACCCATTTACAGACCCACACAGGCACTCACACACCCACTCACAGACCCACACAGACACTCACGCACCCATTCACAGACCCACTTACATACTCACAGACACACTCACAGTCCAACACAGACATGCATACAGCCACTCACAGATCCAAACAGGTATTCATACAGCCACACACATACTCACACAGGTGCTCACACACCCACTCCCATACCCACACAGACACACACCCACTCACAGACCCACATAGACACTCACAGGCCCACTCACAGACCCACACAGACACTCACACACCCATTCAAAACGCACTCAGGCATTCACACACCCAATGACAGACCTACAGGGGAACTCACACATCTACTCACAGACCCATTCACATCCTCACAGACCCACTCACAGATCCACTCATAGACCCACACATCCACTCACACACCCACCAATACAGGCAGTCTCAGACATACAGACCCACACAGTCACTCACACACCCACTCACAGACCTATGCAGGCACTAACAGACCCATTCACAGACCAACACAGGCTCTCACAGACACAATCACAGACCCATGCAGGTACTCACACATCCATTCATAGACCCATACAGGTACTCTGAGACCCACTCATACACCCACATAGGTACTCACACACACACAGCCACTCACAGATCCACTGAAAGAGCCATGTAGGCACTGACTCCTACTCACACTCCCACACAGGAACTCACAAACCCACTTACAGACCTATGCAGTTATTCACACACCCACTCAAAGACCCATGCATCCATGTACACATCCACTTACAGATCCACAGAGGCACTCTCATACCTACTCACAGACCCACAAAGCACTCACACACTCACTCACAGACCCATGCAGGCACTTACACATCCACTCACAGACCCATGCAGACACCTCACACACCCACTCTCAAAGGTTACAGGTAGGAAATAATATGTAAAACACCTTCAAAATACAATAAAAAAACTAAAGGTTACAGGGACTTTATAGTTAGGAAATAACATTAAAAAACAAAGGCTACAGGAATGTAATAGTTAGGCTCAGATTTCACATGCACAAAACCATAGAAAATCAGAAGTTATAGCTAACTATAACTTACGCCCCCGCAATGCACTGCTTATGACCTCACATATTACATCACTGATGAAATGGTCAGTGACATCACCGATGTTATCACTGGTGACATCACAAATGACATCACTGATGCCATCATCCACAGAACCATGCACACACCCACTCACTCACCCATACAGCCACTTCATTTTACAGTAACACTTTATACTTGTTTACAAGGTGAACATAGAAAAAGGAAACTTTCCAACTTGTTGGGGCGCTCCGGTCCGCTCCTATCCTGAAAGTCTCGGGGTGATTCGTCAAGCGGGGGCCGAGAAAAAAGGGGGGTCCCAAAACGTGTTTTCCCCATTCATTTTTCCATAGGAATCTTTAGTCGCAGCTACAGCCCGAACTGCTGAACGGAATTACACCAAATTTGGCAAAGAGGTAGCCCTTGGTTCAGTGTCGTGCCTTTTGCTTAAATGGTGTAAATCCGTTCAGTAGTTCCTGAGAAAACAAAAGTAAAATCACATATATATCTGGGCGGAGCCTAACCACACATGTCATCGTGAGATCTGATTGGCTGTCAGCACTTCATCCTGGAATTGCTGGCAGCCATCTTGGGACCAATATAAATGATAGTACCCCATTGAAATGCATTGTAGTGAATCAAAGATTTTGAGGGTTACCAAAAGGAGAACTATAAAGGGTGATAACAGACTTTAGTTACATTAGAATTCATTTGTTGATGGTACCACAATAAAGTACATACTGCAAAATAAAATCGCATTATTTAATTTCATTGTTATATAAATAGATATTTTTAATTCTTTTGAGTTTCTAACAGCAAATGCCCATAGAAATCTAATAGTCATACGGTGGTTCCTCTGGCAAGTGCTGTATTACTCGACCTGATGAAAGATATCCTAATTAAAACCCATCTAAATAAATAATATTTTACAAAAATGATGGCTTGGTTCAAAGCATACAGTAATATTGTTCGATACTGTACTCACATTATACTCATATATGAACATATATATATTTTTTTTGTATATAAAATAGCTTCTGTTCTTCGTAAATTCATCTATATACATCAATGTTCCAAGGGTCGAAAGTATTAAAATATATATACATATATAAAATATATACATATATTTTTATCACAGGTTAACAACATTATAAAGTGCTGATTTTCTTAGTATGTCTTATAATAATATGTTCAAATCATATGTATACATAATAAGAAAGTTTTTGTATGCCACCTCAAACTATGAACTAAAACTCTTTATCATACATGAACACGGAACTTCTAAAAAATATATGTATTAGGCATTTATGTTAATATCCAGCAGTCACATTGGCTCGGTCCCAAGTCCATCTAAGTTACCCATTCACCCTAAGTGTATATATTCAAGAAAAACTATACATGTAAAAATGCTCCAGGAAAAGTGCAAGTGTAGGGTGGTACTGCCCACATATATTTTCTGACAGGGGCATTCAAGTATATTTAACACATAGTCTGATCTACAGGGAAGGTTGCCTATGATCTTGATAGGTTTATTAAAAACTGATGTTAAACTATTCCGATTCTTACCATTTCTACATGCTTTGCAATTTGGGCACTTCCTAAAACACTTCTCTAGGTATAAGTCATGTCCTGTTCTGTACATTTGTAGTATAGTCGCTTGAAACCAAATAGTCTCTTAAAGATTTAGATTTTTTGTATGTTATTTGGGGGTGTTTGTTAATCAGGTTCCCTATTACTGGATTCTCTTTTATAAAATGCCAGGGTTTCTCAAGGACACGTTGTACCTTCGCATGATCAGCATAATACATGGTTATAGATCTGTGAGATGTTTTGTGTCATTCTTTCTCTTATTCTTAAGTTTGGAGGGATTGAATAGTATGCGTTCTCTATTTAAAGCCTTAGCTTACTTTGAGGCTGTATTAAGTGATGCTTGTGTATACCCCTTCGAATGAAGCGATATTTCATTTCTTTCTCCACCTTCTCATATTCTTCATTTGTACTACATGCCCTTCTGGCATGAAAAATTCTCCAAAAGGTATGCTTTTTATTAAGGGGTAGGGTGAGAACTATCAGCATGAAGAACAGTATTTCCTGCTGTAGGATTTCTAAAAAAAACAGTAGTCTCCAATTTACCTTCCCCTATCCAAACTAGAATATCCAAAAATTCAATAGATGTTTTGCTTGGTCTCCCTGTGAATTTTAGGTTCAAAGTGTTAGTATTTAAGTCTAACAAAAATATGTTGAACTTGTGTTCAGTACCCTGCCACAGTACAAATATATCATCAATAAACCTTAACCACAGGGAGATCTGATTTGTCCAGTGTTCCATACCCGGCCCCCCGAGCACCTGTTCCTCCCACCAGCCCATATGCAAATTAGCATAGCTGGGGGCAAATCAGGTGCCCATGGCTGTGCCTTGTTGTTGCTCAAATAACTCACCATCATAGACAAAAATATTTTTAGTAAGACACGGAATTATGCATCGTGTATCCTGTGGGTCTCATACGTAAAACATGTTGGGCTGCCCGAAGGCCATCCTGATGTCTAATGCTAGTATAAAGGGTTGACAGATCAAGAATCATTAGCATCATGCCCGATTCCCATTTTACATCTTATATACGTCTCAAGAAATCAGCTGCATCCTTGATGTATAATGCTAAAGTTGCACAATAGGATTCAAGAAAAATTCCATATATTTTGACACATTCTCAAATATGCTGTTCTGGGTAGCAATAATTGGTCTGCCAGGTGGCTCTTTTAAGTCTCTGTGGATTAAATAGAATACAGGTAACACTGGATGATTCTGTTTTAGAAAGCTGTATTCATCCCAACTTAGGAGTTCTTTATCTCTCCAAATCTGTCATCAAACTTTTATTTTACATTTAAATACTCATCCATAGTTATACGTTTTTAACATTCCACATTATTTAAATATTTAAATATTTATTTAAAAATTTAAGTGTCTCCAAACAATATTGTTGTTTGTCCAACAAAACAATATTTCCTCCTTTGCGAGAAGGTTTCACTATCACATCTTTGGCATCCTTGATTTTCTTTATAGATGAAAAGAGTTTTCTATCCCTTTCATTCTGCCAATTTCTTTTGTCTGAGTAAATGATAAAGATTTTGTTTTAAGGGATTTCAAACTAAGGCAATATATATATATATATATATATATATGTATTATCTACTGGCGATCGCCAGTAGATAGTTATAGTTAGGACCTATTTTCCATAGGAAATCCGCAACATTCTATTTGAAATAACGTTGGCGCCGGTTGACGAATCTTCACGAAAGTTTCCAACTTGTTGGGGCGCTCCGGTCCACTCCTATCCTGAAAGTCTCAGGGTGATTCGTCAAGCGGGGGCAGAGAAAAAAGGGGAGTCCCAAAACATGTTTTCCCCATTCATTTTTCCATAGGAACCTTTAGTCGCAGCTACAGCCCGAACTGCTGAACGGAATTACACCAAATTTGGCAAAGAGGTAGCCCTTGGTTCAGTGTCGTGCCTTTTGCTTAAATGGTGTAAATCCGTTCAGTAGTTCCTGAGAAAATCAAAAGTAAAATCACATATATATCTGGCCGGAGCCTAACCACACATGTCATCGTGAGATCTGATTGGCTGTCAGCACTTCATCCTGGAATTGCTGGCAGCCATCTTGGGACCAATATAAATGATGGTTCCCCATTGAAATGCATTGTAGTGAATCAAAGATTTTGACGGTTACCAAAAGGAGAAGTATAAAGGGTGATAACAGACTTTAGTTACATTAGAATTCATTTGTTGATGGTACCATACTAATTTCAGGAATTGTGGTGTGTTCTAAGGTGATTTTACCCTGTGAAAAACCTTCTGCTGGGATATCATGAATCATGTTTTAGAGAAAACTATTTTCACATGCTTGTCCCATACAGTTTTGGAAGGTGCTCCAGAAGCTAAAATGAGAGCATATTTTCTGTAAATTCACATTATCTTTCTCAGTCATGTGAGAATGAAGTCTGACATTCTCAGTAACACATGTACATCCAACAAGGGCAGAGACTGTCAGTTGATTCCTTTGTGTTCTACTGCAGCTTCCCAGAGTGTTCTAAAGAACAACTAGAGTGCTAACAGCCTTACTTATGACAAAAGTATGGCACACCTGAAGCCATCTTGATTGGAATAAACTGGTAACACTTAAAACATTTAATTTTAAAAGGAACAAAATGATGGGGTTCATTTTGTCATAGAAATTATGGTTAGTGCTGTAGAAAGAAAAATTAGGACATGTTTCAAGTGTGATCTCAAATATCTTCCTGTTATATTTCAACAGGAGCAGCCTGCCAGTTGATGCCTTTGTGTTCTACTGCAGCTTCCCAGAGTGTTCTAAAGAACAACTAGAGCGCTAACAGCCTTACTTATGACAAAAGTATGGCACACCTGAAGCCATCTTGATTGGAATAAACCGGTAACACTTAAAACATTTAATTTAAAAAGGAACAAAATGAGGGGGTTCTTTTTGAAATAGAAATTATGGTTAGTGCTGCAGAAAGAAAAATTAGCTCATGTTTTAAGTGAGATCTCAAATCCTCTTCTATTTCATTAGAAAATTCTGACATGCAGACTGAAACAATCACTTTCAATATCAGCAGCAGACTTCCAGTTAACTCCCTGGTGAGCAGTAGCTTTACTGCAGTGATCTAATGAGCAACTAGAGTGCTAACATTCTGAATTTATGGCAAATGTGAGACACATCTGAATGCCTTCTTGATGGAATCAAAGTAAAAAACTGAAAGCATTTCCTACTGAGGAGACTGCAGTAAATGAGGAAATTAGGAAACTTCATAACAAAGAAGTCTTCCAAGATCGTCACCAGTAAAAAAGAGCCCAAATGTAGCACAAATATTACCCAGATGTAGCCCACATATAGCCCAATGACAAAAGTTTTATGTAGTGCAGACTGGTCAGGTATTGGAGCGTTGCATCTTAAAACATGACCCCCCTACACCACAAAAACACCACTGCACTACCCTAAACCCTAAAACACTACCCCAGCACGACCCCCTACACTACACAAGCACCACTGCACTATCCTAAACCCTAAAACACTACCCCCAGCATGACCACCTACACTACACAAACACCACTGCACTACCCTAAAACATGACCCCCTACACTACATAAACACCACTGCACTACCCTAAACCCTAAAATACTACCCCCAGCACGACCCCCTATACTACACAAGCACCACTGCACTACCCTAAACCCTAAAACACTACCCCCAGCACGACCCCTACACTACACAAACACCACTGCACTACCCTAAACCCTAAAACACTACCCCCAGCATGACCCCCTACACTACCCAAACACCACTGCACTAACCTAAATCCTAAAACACTACCCCAGCATGACCCCCTACACTACCCAAACACCACTGCACTACCCTAAAACATGACCCCTACACTACACAAACACCACTGCACTACCCTAAACCGTAAAACACTACCCCCAGCACGACCCCCTACACTACACAAGCACCACTGCACTACCCTAAACCCTAAAACACTACCCCCAGCACGACCCCCTACACTGCCCGAACACCACTGCACTGCCCTAAACCCTGAAACACCAGCCCCTGCATGACCCCTACACTGCCCGAACACCACTGCACTGCCCTAAACCCTGAAACACCACCCCTTCACGACCCCTACACTGCCCGAATACCACTGCACTGTCCTAAACCCTGAAACACCACCCCTTCACGACCCCTACACTGCCCGAACACCACTGCACTGCCCTAAACCCTGAAACACCACCCCCAGCACGACCCCCTACACTGCCCGAACACCACTGCACTGCCCTAAACCCTGAAACACTACCCCCAGCAAGACCCCCTACACTGCCCGAACACCACTGCACTGACCTAAACCCTGAAACATCACCCCCAGCAAGACCCCCTATACTGCCTGAACACCACTGCCCTAAACCCTGAAACACCACCCCCAGCATGACCCCCTACACTGCCCGAACACCACTGCACTGCCCTAAACCCTGAAACACCACCACCAGCACGACCCCCTACACTGCACGAACACCTCTGCTCTGTCCAAAACCCTGAAACACCAGCCCCAGCACGACCCCCTACACTGCCCGAACACCACTGCACTGCCCTAAACCTTGAAACACAAGCCCCAGCACGACCCCCTACACTGCCCGAACACCACTGCACTACCCTAAACCGTGAAACACCAGCCTCAGCATGACCCCTACACTGCCCGAACACCACTGCACTGCCCTAAACCCTGAAACACCACCCCCAGCACGACCCCCTACACTGCCCGAACACCACTGCACTGCCCTAAACCCTGAAACACCACCCCTGCACGACCCCCTAAACTGCCCGAACACTACTGCACTGCCCTAAACCCTGAAACACCATCCCCAGCACGACCCCCTACACTGCACGAACACCACTGCACTGCCCTAAACCCTGAAACACTACTCCCAGCAAGACCCCCTACACTGCTTGAATACCACTGCACTGCCCTAAACCCTGAAACAGCACCCCCAGCAAGACCCCCTACACTGCCCGAACACCACTGCCCTAAACCCTGAAACACCACCCCCAGCAAGACCCCTACACTGCCCGAACACCACTGCACTGCCCTAAACCCTGAAACACCAGCCCCAGCACGACCCCTACACTGCCCGAACACCACTCCACTGCCCTAAACCCTGAAACACCACCCCTGCTTGACCCCCTACACTGCCCGAACACCACTGCACTGCCCTAAACCCTGAAACACCACCCCCAGCATGACCCCCTACACTACCCGAACACCACTGCACTGCCCTAAACCCTGAAACACCACCCCTGCACGACCCCCTACACTGCCCGAACACTACTGCACTGCCCTAAACCCTGAAACACCACCCCCAGCACGACCCCCTACACTGCATGAACACCACTGCACTGCCCTAAACCCTGAAACACTACCCCCAGCAAGACCCCCTACACTGCCCGAACACCACTGCACTGCCCTAAACCCTGAACCATCACCCCCAGCAAGACCCACTACACTGCCCGAACACCACTGCCCTAAACCCTGAATCACCACCCCCAGCAAGACCCCCTACACTGCCCGAACACCACTGCACTGCCCTAAACCCTGAAACACCACCCCAGCACGACCCCCTACACTGCCCGAACACCACTGCTCTGCCCAAAACCCTGAAACACCAGCCCTAGCACGACCCCCTACATTGCCAGAACACCACTGCACTGCCCTAAACCCTGAAACACCAGCCCCAGCACGACCCCCTACACTGCCTGAACACCAATGCACAGCCCTAATCCCTGAAACACCACCCCAGCACGACCCCCTACACTGCACTAACACCACTGCACTGCCCTAAACCCTGAAACACCAGCCCCAGCACAACCCCGTACACTGCCCGAACACCACTGCACTGCCCTAAACCCTGAAACACCAGCCCCAGCACGACCGCCTACACTGCCCGAACACCACTGCACTGCCCTAAACCCTCAAACACCAGCCCCTGCATGACCCCTACACTGCCCAAACTCCACTGCACTGCCCTAAACCCTGACACACCAGCCCCAGCAAGACCCCCTACACTGCCCTAACACAAATGCACTGCCCTAAACCCTGAAACACCACCCCCAGCAAGACCCCCTACACTGCCCGAACACCACTGCACTAAACCCTGAAACACCACCCCCAGCAAGACCACCTACACTGGCCGAACACCACTGCACTGCCCTAAACCCTGAAACACCACCCCATGCACGACCTCCTACACTGCCCAAACACCACTGCACTGCCCTAAACCCTGAAACACCACCCCTCAGCACGACACCCTACACTGCCCGAACAGCACTGCACTGCCCTAAACCCTGAAACACCACCCCCAGCATGACCCCCTACACTACCCAGACACCACTGCACTGCCCTAAACCCTGAAACACCACCCCCTGCACGACCCCCTACACTGCACGAACACTACTGCACTGCCCTAAACCCTGAAACACCACCCCCAGCACGACCCCCTACACTGCACGAACACCACTGCACTGCCCTAAACCCTGAAACACTACCCCCAGCAAGACCCCCTACACTGCCCGAACACCACTGCACTGCCCTAAACCCTGAACCATCACCCCCAGCAACACCCCCTACACTGCCCGAACACCACTGCCCTAAACCCTGAATCACCACCCCCAGCAAGACCCCCTACACTGCCCGAACACCACTGCACTGCCCTAAACCCTGAAACACCACCCCAGCACGACCCCCTACACTGCTCGAACACCACTGCTCTGCCCAAAACCCTGAAACACCAGCCCCAGCACGACCCCCTACACTGCCCGAACACCACTGCACTGCCCTAAACCCTGAAACACCAGCCCCAGCACGACCCCCTACACTGCCTGAACACCAATGCACTGCCCTAATCCCTGAAACACCACCCCAGCACGACCCCCTACACTGCACTAACACCACTGCACTGCCCTAAACCCTGAAACACCAGCCCCAGCACAACCCCGTACACTGCCCGAAGACCACTGCACTGCCCTAAACCCTGAAACACCAGCCCCAGCACGACCGCCTACACTGCCCGAAAACCACTGCACTGCCCTAAACCCTGAAACACCAGCCCCAGCACGACCCCCTACACTGCCCGAACACCACTGCACTGCCCTAAACCCTCAAACTCCAGCCCCTGCACGACCCCCTACACTGCCCAAACACCACTGCACTGCCCTAAACCCTGACACACCAGCCCCAGCAAGACCCCCTACACTGCCCAAACACAACTGCAATGCCCTAAACCCTGAAACACCACCCCCAGCAAGGCCCCCGACCCTGCCCGAACACCACTGCACTAAACCCTAAAACACCCCCCCCAGCAAGACCACCTACACTGGCCGAACACCACTGCACTGCCCTAAACCCTGAAACACCACCCCATGCATGACCTCCTACACTGCCCAAACACCACTGCACTGCCCTAAACCCTGAAACACCACCCCTCAGCACGACACCCTACACTGCCCGAACACCACTGCACTGCCCTAAACCCTGAAACACCACCCCAGCACAACCCCCTACACTGCCCAAACACCACTGCACTGCCCTAAACCCTGAAACACTACCCCCTGCACGACCCCCTACACTGCCGGAACACCACTGCACTGCCCTAAACCCTGAAACACCACCCCCAGCACGACCCCCTACACTGCCCAAAGACCACTGCACTAAACCCTGAAACACCACCCCCAGCAAGACCACCTACACAGGCCGAACACCACTGCACTGCCCTAAACCCAGAAACACCACCGCCTGCATGACCCCCTACACTGCCCAAACACCACTGCACTGCCCTAAACCCTGAAACACCACCCCCTGCACCACCCCCTACACTGCCCGAACACCACTGCACTGCCCTAAACCCTGAAACACCACCTCCAGCACAACCCCTACACTGCCTGAACACCATTGCTCTGCCCTAAATCCTGAAACACCAGCCCCAGCACGACCCCCTACACTGCCCGAACACCACTGCACTGCCCTAAACCCTGAAACACCACCCCAGCACGACCCCCTACACTGCCCGAACACCACTGCACTGCCCTAAACCCTGAAACACCAGCCCCAGCAAGACCCCCTACACTGCCCGAACACCACTGCACTGCCCTAGACTCTGAAACACCAGCCCCAGCAAGACCCCCTACACTGCCCGAACACCACTGCACTGCCCTAAACCCTGAAACACCAGCCCCAGCATGACCCCTACACTGCCCGAACACCACTGCACTGCCCTAAACCCTGAAACACCAGCCCCAGCACCACCACCTACACTGCCCGAACACCACTGCACTGCCCTAAACCCTGAAACACCAGCCCCAGCACAACCCCCTATACTGCCTGAACACCACTGCACTGCCCTAAACCCTGAAACACCAGCCCCAGCACGACCCCCTACACTGCCCGAACACCACTGTACTGCCCTAAACCCTGAAACACCAGCCCCAGCAGGACCCCCTACACTGCCCGAACCCCACTGCACTGCCCTAAACCCTGAAACACCACCCCCTGCACGACCCCCTACACTGCCCGAACACCACTGCACTGCCCTAAACCCTGAAACACCACCCCTGCACCACCCCCTACACTGCCCGAACACCACTGCACTGCCCTAAACCCTGAAACACCACCCCTGCACCGCCCCCTACACTGCCCGAACACCACTGCACTGCCCCAAACCCTGAAACACCACCCCCACACGACCTCCTACACTGCCCAAACACCACTGCCCTAAACCCTGAAACACCACCCCCTGCACGACCCCCTACACTGCCCGAACACCACAGCACTGCCCTAAACCCTGGAACACCACCCCTGCACGACCCCCTACACTGCTCGAACACCACTGCACTGCCCTAAATCCTGAAACACCACCCCCAGCAAGACCCCCTACACTACCCGAACACGACTGCACTGCCCTAAACCCTCAAACACTCCCCCAGCATGACCCCCTACACTACCCAAACACCACTGCACTGCCCTAAACCCTAAAACACTCCCCCAGCACGACCCCCTACACTACCCGAACACCACTGCACTGCCCTAAACCCTAAAACACTCCCCCAGCACGACCCCTACACTACCCAAACACCACTGCACTGCCCTAAACCCTAAAACACTCCCCCAGCACGACCCCCTA